>CAWUFW010020088.1:0-132500 GCA_963921515.1 Calotriton arnoldi
ACATAAAACATAGTCTACTTTACTGAGAACAAGTACTTTCAAGCATGTTAGTCCACACAGCCACATCCAAAAACAAAACAATTAACCCACAAATCATCACTTGGGACAGCTTACAGACAGTATGCAAAAATCAAACTATTTATAAATACTAATTGTAAAGTCATATCTAGCCTGAAGAAGCTCTCAAAGTGGTCTGCAAGGCTGCACCAAAACAGCCCAAAAGACTTCGTTCCATGTTCCAAGAAGCCAAAATGCACCAAATTCACCAGTTTTGGCTGGTAGAGACACCTAACAAGCGCTCTGCATATCACCACGCATGAATGTTTCTAATGCGTGCAGATCCGGATCCTTTGTATATATTATATTTGGTCTCCATGGTACATAGTCATCACAGGAAGAAATATCTTTTTACTATACCTAAACCTATTTAGGCATCCTCTGAGGGGAGTCAGCTGAGTACTTACTAAATCCATGTTAGTAATTCCTCTAGGACAGCAACACTCTCACGAAGTTATGTGCTAGAAGCAAAGGCATGTCAAGAATATTATAGCACATATAATATATACCTAAAGTACACTATAACACAATGTGTGCTGCCCAAGTTTTCAAAGTTAGAGAAAAAATCTCTCTCATTACATGCCTTCATTTGCTGCAGCCAAACAAAACAAACAAACCAAAATCTTGGCCAAGTCATTTCCAAGCAAAAGTGTTGCTAACAGCATAGCTTACTGCAAACCAAAGTCTCCAGCTTCCGACTGCCATGTACTCTGAGTGACCCAACGGTCATTTTTTAGAATACCTCACGCCAAAGAAGTTCTCAGTCGGGGAGCGGGCAGAGCACTTGGAGGGATCAGATCAGGAAGACCAGAAATATACATGGGCTGGAAAGACAAACAATCTCCGTCGTGCGCAGGGTACCTCCTCAATAGATTCCTGTCCTGCTACTCTCAGTAGATTACTGTCTCCCTTCAAGACCTCTCTTGGCCAGCCGCTTTCACCGATGAGCCCCACGGTTGGGCGCCATTTGTAGAAATAAAAACCTTTTAGGGGTTCACTGATACACCTGGTCCTTAAAACCAACAAAGAGGAGATTGGCAAATGGCAGCTGTAATATCAAAAAACATATTTTAATAACCTCAGATGAGGAGATTGCGTCACAGCGGTACCGCAGTGCACACTGTAGGAGGCATTCTAATGGAGTGCAGAGAACAGAGGTCCTTATATATATACATTTTGTTACATAGTACGGCTTTCACGTCAAGGGAGGTCCTAAGCACATACAAGCATGCTGACTGACTATCATGGGTATATAGAATTTGCTTTGCTCCACAAAGTGGAGGGGAGACTAAACTGCCCTACATCAGTAAGAATAGCACTGACAGTTCTATACTAGGAGCCAGGTGGGCGTTCTACCAGCTAGGCCTTTCTGAGCATGTGCCAGACTCTGGGAAGAGGAAAGCAGCATGGCGGGCACATGGCTAACTCTCAAAATGGCTGGCAAGTACAAAATGGCTTTCAGCTCATGCTAACAGCGATTCCTGCAATCTTTAACACATATACTCAGTCCAATCACATTGGCGCACTGAAACTCCTGTTAAACAAACATTGTGACCCATCAAAATATGTATAGCTTTAACAATACTGAATTACAGGAAAACTTGACCAGTACGAGTGAACATCTGCCTGGAACCAAAATGTTGATCTGACCCCACTGAGCTGATTCTAGAGCAGAGTCATTTGTTGTCTTTTTGATTTGAAAGAGAATGGAAAAAGATGGCGGCAGTATAGTGCCCAGCAGAACTCCTACTCACTGCCTAACATCAAAGACCGTCAAGCCTTTCCCTGCCCTTAGAACTAGGCAATATCAGGCCTCAAAATGTATGTTTTTTCCTAGTTATTCTGAAGAGATGTACGGGGACACACAGAAGAGGTTTCCAGTTGAAGGTTTATTGCAGAGATTGCGGTAGTACAGAGAGCCGTCCCAGCTGGCACGCAGCCAAGGCACACATACCAGCAACATGGCACTGAGGGAACCCTCAGAGCAAGGATGCTTCCTAACACTCACCGATGGGACATCATAGACAGCTTCGCAGGAGCTTCTACCCATGCTTCGCATCACCACGTCTCGTTTTCAAAGTGCCCTGACAAAAAGATGTAAACCCTCGCTCCCAAACCAGGCAGGTGCTTCATCGCAGAGTTTGCTCTCACTCTTCACGCAACCCTATGTTGCAGGGTAGGCACTTTATGAGCTCTTTCTACTTTTTTATATGTGAGAATGAGATAAGGGATATCCGTGGTTTTAAGTGTATTCTACCTACGTATGGTTCACAGTATTTACAGCTTGTCAGAGGAGCTCGCTGTTCCAGTAGATTGCTAACTAGCCAGACGGACAAGAGGGCTGCATTCCCAGTAGCAGAAGTAGCCTGCCCAGTGGAGGGAAGCTATTAGAGCCTCAGATGGCCACAGAAATGTCTCAAAAGACTTAGTGGTGTCTCCCAGAGAAGGCGCCCTCAGCATTTACAGTATACAAGGTGTTATGTCAGCCAGACAATTGTGAATACTCACTATCAAATGTGTGGGCAATCATGTACATTTGCACGTCTTCATAGCATGCTCCTGTGAGTATGAATGAGTGAATATTTTTTTCCTGCAGTATGTAGAAGTAAAGTTTGGTGCAAATACACCCTTTCTGCTGATCTCTGTAGGTCCTATCACTACACTTTAAACAGGCATTTGCAATGCAGAAAGGCCTCGCATTTGAAGTTTGAGCTTATTGACATTGGTAGGTGATAATCGCTTCTTTAAAGTTTATGTGTTTTAAAAACCTGCATGCGATGGTCGTCAAACACGCACTTTGTGCTTATAGTGGGTTGCTTACGGAAGCAAGGCCGGCAGTGACCATAGAGCTCTCACGTTTCAGCCTTGCCTACCGGCTTAAAACCAAGTTACCAAGCTTAAACCTGAGCCAGATTTGCCAAACACTTATAATTAAGCCAATGGGGGCCTTGACTAGCTGGGGCTATTAAATAAAAAAAATAATCAGTCCCAAACATCCTGATAGAACATGTAAAACTGGACCAGCAAGTGTCTTCTTATAAGAAAATTGATCTTGCTCTTTAAATATGAATTATGATGGTTTTATGCAGTAGTCTAATATCACCCTGGTTAAATATTTTATCAGTCTGGGGGTAGAAAAATTAAGTTCTAGACTTGACAAAAACATTGCACTGCAAAACCAGTATCCATGCTGTACCAAATCAAATGCAGTTCTATATTAAAATATCTGACCAAATAGTCCAGTTTGAATATGGATGATCTCAATTGTTCCTTCTGCATACTACAAGCCCAAGACATTAAACATGTTCCCCTTGACTGTAAGTTTCTGTAACAAAGTCATCATTGATACCTTAAGCATATAAATTTACAAAATGGGAACTCGCTCTTATTTAAGTTTAATAGTTCTTACTGTTATAATGTGTGTTTTGTCAACTAGCATGGTGGTCAATATCGAAACTTAAGAACTATGCATTATTTAGGAGAGCTGTTGTTAAGTCAATGCTTTTTTCTACGATAAACTTCACTTTTAGTCCAGCAGCAGGGAAATATTAATTTAATCAGGTGCGGTGCCCACATTCTGCTATTGTGACCAAAGTCACATAGGATGTGTGAAGACCTGTAAGCAAACATCAGTATGCATGGATGTCATTGGTAACCAGCAGGACTACTGTCTCTGAGTGGCAAACTTTTGGAATTTCAATAGTGATGAATTTCCAGTAATTTGATATGGGCAAAATAATGCTGGATCACCACACATATCTCCATAACTATCCAGGACAGGGAGGCCAGGGCTGGGTCAAAAATCAATCCCTTGATGCAGTGTAATTAGCCTACGTACAGGAAATATCTGCCTCCTGACTGCACTCACCTCCTATCTCCGCAGGAGGTGAAGCTCCTCTCCTGCTGCTCTGGCAAGCACGCTCTGCCACCAGGCCTTCAGCCCCACTCTTAGCCTCCTGGTTGCTCGTCCCTCCTGCCCCCAAGCCAAAGAGCGCAGACAAGCGGTGGGCATAAGGTCTCAGCAGAGCTCCTGCACTGGTCACGAGATGCACATGTGGCCAGCCTGACCGCATGCCTCTACAACAGAAGCCAGAACAGCCTGCCCTCCTGCACCGGCCTCACACCATTTGCCACACAGCACCCCGTTGCCAGCCTGAGCATCCAGCCAGTGACCTACACACTTCTAAACTCTGGGTGCATCTGCTGCCCCATTTCCGACTACAAGTCCTCCCTGGCATCAGCACCTTACACCCTCATTCCACCATGGCACAAGAGGGTGGTGCCAAATGTGTTGCTGCAGCATTCGTCAAACTGCCCCCTCCATTCGACATGACCAAAAGCAACATCTTGGGGCCTTGTGGTTTGCATGGATCGAACAGTTTGACGACTTCATGGATGTCCTGAGGTAGTCTGATGATGCCAAGATTATCAAGTACCTCAAGAATTTGGCAGGTGAGGAGGTCAAAGATACCCTCAAGAAACTCGCCAGTATAGATGCCGAGTTGTATCCTAGGATATCTGGAGTCGCAAAAGGATAGTCTGAAGTTCTTTGTGTGTGGGCTGAGCCAGAAGTACAAGTGTGATAGTTAACAACTCTGCCCCTCCCATCAGGCCAGGATGGCCCATCCTGCCAACAACCATTCCCTGTTTGTGGTACTGTCTCTGAGAAATACAAAAAGGCCAACTATTCCTAGTCATCTGATTCAGGATACAGGCTGCTGGCACAAAACGGTTAAGACAAGAAAATGACAACTTTCTTAAAGTGGCATTTTCAGAATTGTGACCTAAAATCGACTTTATCATTAAGGAGTGTTTTAAACTACAATTCTTTTGAGTGTAAACATGACATTTGTACCACTTCCCAAACAAAATTTAACACTTATTAAATGTAATATGGTAACCCAATGTTATCCTATGGTAAAGGTGGGCTTTGCAGTAATAGAAAACAAATCTAAGAGTTTATCACTACCAGGACTTGTAAAACGTAAAAGTACATGTTCAACTTTTTAAATACACTGCACTATGCCCCGCTGGGCTGTTGAGGTCCTACCCTAGTGGTGACTTATATGCATTAAAAAGTTTGCCAGGTCGAAATGGCAGTTTTAAAAAACTGCACACAGACTGCAATGACAGACTTGAGACGTGTTTAAAAAGGCTACTTAAGTGGGTGGCACATTAAGTGCTGCATGGCTTGCTAGTAGCTGCGCAACTTACAGGCCCTGGGCACATGTAGTACCACCTATGCAGGGACTTATAAGTAAATTTGTTGTGCCAATTGGGTGTAAGCCCATTTTACCATATTTAGAGGAGAGAGCACAAGCACTTTAGCACTGGTTAGTAGTGGTAAATTGCACAGAGCCCTAGGACCAACAAAAAAGAATTCAGAAACCAGGAGGAGTGAAGGAAAAGGTTTTGTGGGAAACCACACCACGGATATTAGGTCTAACAATAATATTTGCAGTTGCCTCTAATCTGTTACGCTGATTATTGTCCCCTAAGTGGTGTTAAGTCCATTTAGAGTGACAGCCGGTATTCTACATCTTGGTCTTGTACCCTGAGACATTTCAGGGCATGGGGAAAGTGGGCAATTGGCCAGGGCCCCCATTATCTCAAAGCCCCATTGGGAAAGTGATTTTTCTTTTTATATCACATTTAATTCTCTATCTTAACTTCGATCCCTCTCTCTTCCTACCCCTACTCATCCTATTTGTACCCAATGCCATTTTAAAGGTTTCTTTAGCCCCAGCTAAGACATATTTCAAATATTTTTGTGTGACCCCACATTCTGAAAATGTAAAATTATGCTTTAATTTTGTTTGGCATTGTGCCTGCTTGAATTAGCAAGAAATGGGTAATATTGTTAAAAGTATTTGCAACCAGGGGCCCCAAAATATGACTTGCCCAGGGTCCCGAAATTCCTTAAAATGAGACACTGCTTGTACTATTTCACCACTCTTAGTTCAGTTCCCCATGTCACCAACAAGGGACATACAGTTTCAGCCCCTTTGCCTCTCGTTGCACAATCAGGCCCTCATTAATTGGTAATTGGCATAGGGCAGCACCACAAGTCGTTTTGCTGTGCTGCCCTACGCCAATGTGTGAGGGCAGGAATGCACCTTATTTATGAAACACAGGGTATTCCTGTCCTTTCCCCCTGGGCTGCCACACAATTTGCTGCCTTGCGCCAATGCAGGAACCCTTGCACCATTGTGGCATGCAGGATTGTTTTTGTGCAGGAAGGTCACCTTCCTGCACAAAAACAATCCAGAGAGGCGTTTCTTCTTTCTATATGTGCTGCAGAAGGCAAAACACATGGAAAGAGGAAACACCGAGGAGAAATAAAAATATTTCTCCTCGTTTCGCCTCCTCTGGGGAGGTGTAAGGTTTTGACGCTGCCCCAGGATTGTGTGATTAAGTGAATCTGGGGCAGTGTCAAAATTCATGGGTGTTAAATGAGAAAGCCCACCGCAATGCCCATGAAACACCTCCCTGGTGCAGAGTAAGGCAACGCAGCAACTTCTGCTGCTTTGTCTTACTCCATATCTATGAGTTTGAGGTGTAGTAAATTCTCTAGTTTCAGGCTTCGTTGTAAATTCTCCTGCATTGTGGGGTTGCACTTGTGCATTCTAGAGAGATGTGCAAACCATTGCTCTTCTTCTATGTGAACCTAGAGAGCAAAAATAACTTTGGCCTGGCAGGCGCTTGTATGCCATAATATGCGGGGGTCCTTCGACCTGGATACATCCATACGTTTTGAACACTGATGCAGTACTTAGTCTTCTTTATTATCCTTCAATAAATTCCTATATGTTCTGCACATCTCTGCAGTCTTTACTCTGCTTCTATTCTTTAATCAAATCCTCAGGAAGAATTCCCTCTTGCAGTTCTATGTTGAGCTTCTTACCAGCTTTGAGTACCTCAGGGCCTACACTTTAAATAGATTAATGTTGTTAAGAACATAACTAAAGTCTCAATTACCTTCTAATGAACCTATAAATAACCAGGTTCCTGGTTATCTGGAAAATACGATACCTACCAGTGATAGGAGATTATTATACAGTCCAGGAATACTATTATTCTCAACCACAATGTCCACTATTGTGCAGATCCGTAAGTTTAAGGTGATAGCGGAACTTATATCCACGCTGAGTTACGCTAGCTGGGGCCTTACCCTGGCACTGCTTAATTTGAGCCAGTGGTTTCGGTGCTCGCACCAGCACTTAATTGTCAACACTGACACTTATGACAGTCTGCCACAACGTGGCGTGGATGACTAATTTAGAGGTGACCAGAACAACAGTTGGTTATTAATTCAATATACATTTAAAGGACTTATTCCTTCCTCCCAATACATTCTTATAGCTTTGGGGGCCTGAGTAATCTGAATTGTCAAACTTGTAGGAGTGTGATGGTTAGTAGTTGGGTTGGTACAGTTATTGGCAGCACTGGCAGGGGCAATGTATGGTACGAGCTGCTCGGGCCTTCTGATGAAGGCCTTGGCACTCTATTTTTTTACAAATTAAGCATTGTAACCAGGGATTGCCGTGAAGGTGAGATTTGTCTCCTGAGATATCTGTCCAGTTGGCACATTTTTTGTTTTTAAATGGGACAGTTAGGTTGTCAGTTTAAAGAAGTTGTGTGAATAGTACATATGTGAAGCAAATAATAGTTTCATAATTTGTGCCACTTGGGAATGCAGTTGGATGTGGAGCTCACCTTTGAAAGTAATGGGCCTGAGTTATATCTAGTTAAATGTAACTTATGTGGACGCAGAACAAAACACAATGGGCCCGAAACATTTGCGAGGTGTATACGAGATACCTCCACAGTTCCTGTAACTAAGCGCCTGACATGAGTGAAATGCTCATCACACAACACAATGAGGTGAGGCAGCCCCCCGCCTCTTCCTGTAAGCCATCTGCCCCAGGCAGTTGCAAAGAGGCGGCCATTAGAGCATTAGGAGCTAGTTACTACCTGGGGAGGCTTCACAAGAATGTGTGATCATATTACTGCCTCTAACAGCTATGACAATTGTTCAAAAGCTTGAAGAAAATAAACTAAAAGCCATAACTCAGCAATTAAATGCGGTTCTGTCAGTAATGTAACACATGAAGGAACAAACTCTGGCTTTAGACTAACAAAAGTACTACTTGATGACCAATTAACAAAACTGATTAAATTCAATGGGCAAAATATAACTATTTCTTAAAATCCCTTGGTTTTCATGGAAACCCAGCGAATGCGGGACTGACTCAAACCCCATCCTCCCTCCAAACATCTTATTGCACTTGATGACATTTCCGGCTTGAAGGCATCCTACAGCAAAAGCTGTATATAGCAAGACCTAACAATCATTGGTAATGCATCGGTTTCACCTACGTGATGAATAATAAGCTGTTTTTAGCAATCACTGTCCGGGGCGAAGGAAAGAGCTCCTTGACAAGCATCACAGAGTGGAGAGGGTGTGGTACAGCGGCCAGAGATGCTGACTCAAGAACTGGGGATCTTGGTTCGAATCTCGGTGGCGCATCCTCCTGTGATTCTGGGTAAATCACTTAATCACTCTGGGTGATAAGTTGCGCCATATAATCTGATAGTAAGACGAAAAAGCAGAAAGAGGCAAAACTTTGTGACAAAAATGGTCTCCACCAAAGGCATGCTAACAGTATTTTGGCTATGTGGGAAACTGATAAGAGAGGCAGACGAGGAACACGCATTGGTAAATGCAGGAAAATATGCTACAGCCAATAGAATTGGAGGAAAAGTAAGTGGCAAGCACAGGAGCCAATAAAAAGCCTGGAAACAGAGGGGGCAGGATGTAAGCCCCTTTTAAATTTATATTAAAAACAATAGATTTTGCTAGCACAGCGCAAGCGCTATGCAGGCAAAACCTAAAAATGTGACTTGTCACTGAGCAGAGAGACTGTCAGTGAGTCACTTAGAGGCAATATGTGCAGATCCTGTCCCACCTCTTACTCCAATGAGGAGCAACAACTAAGGAGAAGGGTGCATCGCCTCCCGCTCTCCGCGCCCTCCGGCTGACTTCAGCGGCTGCACCCCGACATTGATTGGAAGGAGTTCCATTAGCCCGCATCTGGTGAGTGGCATTTCACTTAGAAGCCTGTTAGACTACTGACTCGTGGTACATGGTTAATGTTACACAGTGCATCTGACACGCTAATTTTGTCTTCACTAGACGGCATTTTTACTTTTGGTGATTAACTACCCATCAAGGTTTGGACATTTCAGATCCTGCCTGGACTACGGCGGCCATTGGTGCATTAGGAAACACAAGATGACTTTTCTTCCCTTCGGGTAAGTAGAAGTAAAACGCTTTAGATAATTTGTCATTCTAAATCGGCTAGTACTTACAGCATTAATTGTTTCCTCTGTATTATTTAAAATTTCTACTCCTAGATGGTACTCCTAGATGATAATCCTTAATTTATTTGGGATTTGGATGCTGTAATTCATATGTAAAAAGGACTGTCAGCCCCATTTCCTCTCATATTGTGGTGAGTAGCTAGTATGGTCACACAAGCCATTTTTTAATGAGATAATTCAAATGGCACTATATCTAATCTTTCAAACCTTTTCTGTTGTTAGCACCCGGCTGGGCCCCATGTGAGTACTTCCTTCTCTTACACATTGTCTTGAGCCACATTTTTATTGGTGTGCACTTTCCACACTGATAGCCAATTGTTATCTCTTCAGGTAAATCCCCCAGTTTGCATTACTCCAATACAGAGTTTCTCTTTGATTTAGCAGACTTAGGGGCACATGCATCAAAATTCGTGCAAAGCGATTCCTTAATAGCTGAAACATAGGATTCGCTAATAAGAAATCGCCTCGGGATGCATGTACGAGCAGGTCGGCAATGTCTAGCGAGCCACGCTGGAAATCGCTAAATAAGCCCGAACATACGATTGCGATTCGCAGTGAGAAAATTCGCCATCTACCTCCAAATCGCTTATTACCGATTTTCGGTAATAGCGAACTCGGTATTAAGACCCTCAAAAAACGGGTCGCAGCAGGAGCAGGCTGATGACATCACAACCAGGAAGTCATCCAGGCCAGGCACTGCACTCAGTGGCCCTGAGGAGCTCTGAGGAGGAGGCAGAGGACTGGAAGCTGAGCTTGAGAGACTTCACCCTCACAATCCAGCCTGGCTACTACACCCAGCCAGGATGGACAAACAATGCTGCAAAGAAAACTGCCACGCCCAGGAAGAGGAAAGAGAAAGTTCTCAGAGAGGGAACTGGAACACCTGGATAGAGGGGTGAGCAGCAGCCATGACAAACTGTTTGGCAAGTTGTCCCTGAAGGTGCCAGAGGCTGAGAAGTGCAAAAATATTGCTACGCACTAAGGGAGAAGGTAAATGCCGTGGGAGTCACACACCCAGCATTGACGACCTGGAAGAAAAGATGGCACGACTCAAAAACGTGCCAAGGAGCGCATGGCAGAAAGGGTGAAGGAAGCAGCTGGCACAGGAGGGGGACCATCAAAAGTACCCGCCAACACAGCCCTGGAGGACCTCGCTGAGGGGACGATTGAGCCTGGAGGCAGTCGGTGGGAGTCACTCCAATGTGGACATCTTCCGGCCCAGCAACCACAACAAACAAGGTAAGAAGCATGCCTGCGCAAACACGCTGCGTAATTGTATACACATGCACATCCCCCAGGCAAATCACAGTGTGCTGAAGAAGTCCATTACACATATATACCCTCACATACTTGAACAGCATCATGGGGAGTTGTGGTCAAGTGTCAGCCAAGTAGTGGCGGATAATCACCAATGCGCAAGAAAAAGACACCAGCAGTACATGTCCGGAGCAGTGTGTTCAAATCTGTGATTTATAATGTGTAAAATAGGCAAAATGATAAACAGATAGAGGAACAAATCTGTGTCAACAATGCACTGTTTCACACACAGATGCATCTCCTGGTGGACTCAGATGACAGTGAGCGCCTCATGATTTCGGAGACACCGCAGAGGACGGATGGAGAGACCCCCGCTGGACCCTCAATCCCCACCACCACCACCACCCAAAACGCAGGCCACATGTACCCGCACTGCAGGGAATGGAAACTGAGCCGACCCCAGCACTCCCTAACAGTCCCTTGCCAAGACACGCCTCCCTTCAGCAGCTCCTAACACCACACGTGGACGAGTCAGGACAACCGCGCAGGTCCAGGAGCAGCATTGCGTACAGAATCTGAGAGAGGCCCGAATGTCTATGCTGGGGTTGTGCCGCAGATGCTACGTGGTTCAGCGCCTGCAGGGAGACATATGGGCACAATCAACCTGCATATCTCCAAGCTTGCCAAAAACATGAGCACGATGTCAGACTGTGTGCTGCCACCTTAACCACACAGTTGTTGCAGAGGGGAATCAGGAAATGAACAAGAGCCTACAGGAGCTCACCGCGCGCATAGCAGGACAACGCACTAAGCAGCAGGAGGCACGGCAGGCTTGCTTTGTCTCACTGCGAATACTAGCCATCACCAAGCTCTGCAACAGCACTGCTGTCTTGTCACGCCGCTCCGTGTCACTGCAGATTGACCTAGGACATTTCTGCAGTGCGATGTTGCCAAGGGGCCTTAGGCCAAGTGACCACTGCTGTGGAACAACTCCACAGACTGGGACAGTGAGTGCCAGCAACTTGGAGGGGAGGAGGGTAGTGAGGAGCTATCGAGCATGAGTAGCGCGAGCTCGTGCCGGAGCCCACTAGCAGGAGGCGCAGTTCACGCAGCTCAACGCCACAGGCACACATCAGGTGATGTCGAGGAGCCAGGCTGGCAGGAGGCTGGGGGTACGTGGCAAGAGGCGCCAGACATGCATTCCTGCCTCTTTGTCCATGGTGGGTAAACCATGTTCCACTTAGATATTGGGATTGCACTCCGTGCTGTTAACGATTACTTTTAATTTCATCAACTCCATGCAATCACCGCTATGGCTTCAGAAACATGTATATATTACTTTGACCTGTGCCTATGTGAATAAAACATTAGCATCCAGCACATATTTTGTGATGGCTCATTCTCTTACCAGGCTCAGAAGGATGTTGTGTGATGTATGTCCGCCTCTGACCCTCAGCTGTGTTTCGGCACATGTGACTGTCGGTGTTGTGCGGGTGGTTGGTTATCCCACGTTGGCATTTCCGTCCATCACAATGGGGATCCTTCGGGTTGCAATGTTGTGCAGCATGGCACATACTGCTACAATCCTGCAGCAGGTCCCGGTCATATTGCAATGCACCACCAGTCTTATATAGATCCGGAACGACTTCTTCAGGATCCCAAATGTTCTCTCGATCACATCTTCTGGTGCTGATATGTGCCGCGTTAGCGCCGTGTTCCTGTGGTGTTGCTGGGTTGAGGTAGGGTGTCAGGATATCTTCCACAAGGCGTATGCGCTGCCTCACCTACAGTGGTGGGAAGCAAAGGATTAGCCACTGTGCCGGACATATATGAGTCGTGGTGTCTCCTGAAATTGTGCCACTATGTCCGTAATTATGTGCTTGCATTGCACACGACCTGCAATGCTGATGGAGTGATAGGACTTCCGGTTGGCGGAAGATGTACTGCATAGCTGAGGGGGACAGATGGGGACATGTGTGCAGTCAATGCATCCTATGACATGGGAATTGTGCCAACTGGTAGAACTCCAGTTTGGTCTGGTTCAACCGCTGTGGGTTGTGGGGAAGGTGATGTGGGTATGGATCATTCGTCAGCATGGCATCAATGAATCGACGGAAGAAGCGTGAAAGTGCGCTTTGCGAGACGCTCCGGCCACCGCATACGACCCCCTGAAACTACCGGACGCCCAGCAGGTGCAGGCTGCATAGGACTTGGATCGTGGGCAGGAATGGCATTTTGTCCCACGGGTCTGGTGCTGCAGTAGTGGTTCCAGGTCAGCAATTAGGCGTACTATCATGGCACGATCCAGACGATACTTGTCATGTGCCTCCTCCTCATTTTGGCCAAGCAATGTAATGCGCACTCTGAACACTCCTCTGGATCCTCCTCCTGCGCTGTGCCAAGCTGCACTAAGTCTCATCCTCCTTGCAAGCACGTAGGGCTGCCATTTTGGAAACCTTACGGGGTCTCCACGGCAGTGCCACTTTGAAGGGTTTCCAGATAGTTTACACCTGTTTTTTTTTTTTTTTTTTTTGTCTGTTTCATCAGATTTCACCTCCTGTTTGAGATTCCCCTTATCTGCTCATGCTAAACAGCGACTTTGGAGATATTCTCGTTAATCAGCGATTTTTGGATGCATGCCTTTGCGATTCTTTAATAGCGACTCGCCATTTGCATGCGCACTTGATGAGGCCCGCTATTTGCGATTCGCAGATGTGCGAATCGGCAAAATAGTCGGGGCGCTTTTTGCGAATGGGCAGTTTTTCGCTATTGGGGTTGATGCATTGCACTTGCGGGTTTTGCGCCTGCTAATCGGCCTATTTTAACGAATCGCTAATTTAGCGAGGGGTATTTTGCTTGATGCATGGGCCAGTTTGTCATTATTTTTGTTATTTTGTTTCAGGTGTCCCGCTTTGTTAGGTCCTGATGAGACCCCCTATTTGCTTTTGGGGTTGAAACACTGTCAACACGTATTTTAAACAAACTACATTCCAGCCCCTAGCATTGTGTTAGTAGCCCGTCAATACTCTGTTTATATGTTCTTGTGGTCATTTTGTACAACCTGAAACGTACTGCATGTCACAGACTGTCATGTTTTCTTAAAGAATAGGTTCTAGTTCACTTGGAACACCGAGCTCACTTATTGTTATACTTTACTACACAAAGTGCATAAAAAGTAAAAACCCTTGAAATTCTTGGTGTGTATGATTTTAATTCTCCCTCTGACAATCTGTTCCCCTGAGCATATGCCATTGAGCTTTATAATTATCAAATATTATGCATATAGACCACAGGAACCGTTGTTCCTTGTTGTATTTCTGCAACAAGCAGCACCAAGACATGAAGCTCATTGAGGGCCTAGCAAGACATGATGCTCATTGAGGGACTAGCAAGACATGACGCTCATTGAGGGCCTACGAAGACATGACGCTTATTGAGGGCCTAGCAAGTCATGAGGCTCATCGAGATCATGGCAAAGAAGTCTCAAATTTCTCTCCCTAGGTGCGCCGGGTATGCCCAGACGTGGGTCCTGGGCTCACTATGCCACTGGATTTAAGCTAGCCTGGCTGATGAGGAGCGAAACCCTGAAACCGGTCCTAGGGTGCTTGTTTTCAGTCCAGGAAGGGCCTGGCTTGGCAGTTCGGGATGGACTGTTCCCATGAGGCACAGGGTCAAGACTTCTTATTTGCATAGATGGGCCATGGCCTAAACTGGGGCGGCATGATGAGCAAAAGAATGATGAATTTAACCCAAATCTCTCTTGACTAGGTGGTGAATGTTTTGATTTGTTCTGCATTCCATCCATCAACTGTGTGTCTTTTGCTCAAATTGCCTGTTGGCAGTCGAAACTTGAATGAAAAAGAATTTTCTGTGTCTTTATGGTGAAAAAAAGGAGAAACGTGTGCTTAGAGTGGCCAGCCTCACTAGGTCACCTACCGATGTCACTTAATACTGTCCAAAGATATGGAGTAACTCCTAAAGTCAGCCATCATCATTTGTGCTGCAACAGATCGGTTGCAGACACTGTATCATGCTGCAGGGAGAAAACATCTTGTAGCCGCCCTCACAGTATAGCCTATAAACATTCTGCCAACACATTTATATGAGATTGAATTTATTCAATTTGACAAATTTTCTTTTCTCAAAGGATAGAGGGGACGATCTTGAAATCATTAGTATCACTTAGACGGAACCTACCAGCCTAAGTTTAAAACTTGAGCCAGATTTGACGAATACTTATAATCAAGCCAATTGAAGCCTTAATTCTCTGGGATTATTAAATTTAAAAAAGACAGCCCCAAACATTCTCAGAGAACATTTAAAACTAGAACAGCAAGTGTCTCCTTATTGTGTAATTCTAGCTTTGGTAAGAAAATTGATCTTGCTCTTAAAATATACATTGTGATGGTTTTATGCAGTAGTGCAATATCACCCAGGATTTATATTTTATCAGACTGGGGGTAGAAAAATTAAGTTTTAGACTAGACAAAAAATACTTCACCTCAAAACCAGTATCTATGCAGTATCAAATCAAACACAGTTCTATATTCAAAACTGATTTAACCCCCGTGTATGCATAAATTCTTCTGAATCTTTCATGGCAATAAGTTACCTCTTTGAGTCAATCTGACCAAATAATACGGTTTGAATATGGATGATCTTAATTGTCCCTTCTGCATTACAAGCCCAAGATATTAAATATGTTCTCTTTGACTGTCAAAGTCACATAGGATGTGTGAAGGCCTGGAAGCAAACATCAGTATGCTTGGATGTCATTGGTAACCTGCAGGACTACTGTCTCTGAGTGGCAGACTTTTGGAATTTCAAAGTGATGGATTTCCAGTAATTTGATATGGTCAAAAGAATGTCAGATTACCACACATATCTCCATGACTATCCAGGACAGGGATGCAAGAGCTGGGTCAAAAATCAGCCAATAGATCTATGGATCCAGTGTAATTAGCCTACAAACAGGGGGTACCTCGGGTACCCTTTGCCTCCCGACGGCACGTGTTTCCTGTCTCCGTAGTCGGTGAAGGTCCTCTCCTGTTGCTCAATCAAGGGCACAACGCCACCAGGTCCTCGGCCCCACACTTGGCCTCCTGACTGCGCATCCCTCCTGCCCCCAAGCCAAAGTGTATCGACAAGCGGGGGGAGCACAAGGTCCCAGCAGAGATTCTGCAATGGCCACAAGATGCACACATGGCCCTCCGGACCCCAAGCTTCTACAACAGAGTCCAGAACAGCCTGCCCTTCTGCCTCGCACCATTTGCTGCACAGCACCCCATGGCCACCCTGAGCATCCAGCCAGCGACCTACGCACTTCTAGACTCTGGGTACATCTGCTGCCTCATCTCTGACTGCAAGTCCTCACTGGCATCCAGGCCTTACACCCTCATTCCACCATGGTACAAGAGGGAGGTACCAAATATGATACTGCAGCATCCCTCAAACCGCTCCCTCCATTTGCCACAACCAAAAAGCACCAAAAAGCAATACCTTGGGGCCTGGTGGTCTGCATGGATAAAACAGCTCAACGACTTCATTAATGCCTGGAGGGAGGATGATGATGTCAAGATTATCAAGTACCTCAATAATTTGGCAGATATGGGAGTCAAAGAAACACTCAATAAACTCATCAGTGTAGACGCCGTGTTGTATCCCAAGATCAAGGAAGCCCTCACCAAGATTTTTGACCTGACTCTGAATGTCTAATATGAAAGGTACCCTTTTCACAAGACTCAACAACAGACGGGAGAAACCCTGCCATTTTAATGACTTAAATGACAAAGAAGCCATGGCACTTAGGATCATTGACGGCTGCTTGTCAGACTCCTTTTGGAGATGATTAGTAAAAAAAATGCAACAGCTTTGACAAGATGCTAATGGCCGCCAGAGGTGAAGAGAGGGCAGAATGACAAGCAGCTGCCATGAAACCTGGTTACAAATGAGACGAAACAGTGCTAGCCATCAGAAGTGGCCCACAAACACACCCGACAGATGGAAACCCACACCTACACAAGGATCAAAGTCCTTCTACCGATGCAGCCTTCCATTTCAACATGACAGCAAGTGCTCTGCCCTTGGCCAGATATGCAAAGGATGCAGAAAGGACAATAATTGTGGATGCGCGGGTCCAATATTGGCTCGGGGAAGGGGGCTGCATGCCCACCTCCCCCTTATAAATATGGCCGGGTCCCAGGAGATGGCGTCCCGGGGGCCATAATCGGCCCGGGGAGGGGGGCTGCTTGCACCTCTCCCCATTTACAATAAGGCTGGGCCCTGGAAGATTGGGTTACCAGGACTGAAATATGGCCTGGGGAGGTGAGAGGCACGTACCCCATCCCTAAAAAAAAAAGTGGTGTGCCCAGGGGATTTGCAAAAATCACCCCCGTAGGTGGGGCTGAGGGCCCCTCTCACAGGCTGGCTGTATAAGGAGGTTGGTCGCAGGCTCTGCGGCTAACACCCGGCCGCACACATCCAAAGGCTGCTAGCGGCGTGGGGTTGGCTCCATGAAGGGAGTTGGCCCTGTGCCCAACCCCCGCTGTGTTAAAAAAAGTTGAAATTCACTGAAAAAAACAAAGGTTACAGGGGCGTTATAGTTAGGAAATAGAATTTAAAAAAACTTTGGAAATTCACAAAAAAAAACAAAGGTTACAGGGACGTTATAGTTAGGTTCAGAATTTACACACACAAAACCATAGAAATGCATCAATTATAGCACTGCTAATTACCACACAAATTACATCACACATGACATCTTCTATAGCATCAATGATAATATCAGTGCAACATTTGTTGTAAAATTATTGATGAGAAAACTGGTGCATGGTGGGGGCACGAGTTATAGTCGTACCTTAGGGCACGAGTGATAAGGTTTCTTTAAATAAATATATATATATATGCATGCATATATATATATATATATATATATATATATATATATCTGACTGCAATTAGGTTCAAACCTGGCGCGCTCAACTGCAGGTGCAAGCGTCGGGCTGAACCTTAGAGCCCACACTTCCTTTTTGTATAGCAAACACGCCGCACTCAGGGAATCCTTTTAAATTCTTTTAATGGTGAACACCACCACTCCACCAACGCGTTTCGACCTCACAGGGTCTTTCTCATGGTAGGTGAGTCCCTTTTCACTTTCACTTTATATCCTCTCCATTCATGGCTCATAATGAAGCCTTATGGGAGTTGTAGTTTACCAACAAATATACAATTTCTTATTTCATTGTCTTTACATTTTGAGGGGTTCCAGTCTCATAGTGGTCTTTCATTACGCTTTATATTACTGGACAGTGTATTTTTATATACAACCTCTTTGTAAATATCACATTCAAATTGTTAAATTGTTTGCCTTTAATCATAATATAGTACCTATATACACATGCCTTATATTGCATTATATTATTTTCATGATTAGTATCCACAAATTATATTTGTTATGGGCTTAAACCTGCATAATTTCAAAAACATCGTTTTATGTACATTTACATTTCACGGTTTAAACCATTATCTTTTTCAATCCAGTATATTCAGTTCTCACGTGATTAAGCATCCATCTTTGTGCAAGAAAAAAAAACATATATGATGGCATGGTGCGTGTTTTGGTATGGTACCAGAACTTAATTTTTTCTATGTGACTACAAGACCAGAAGTTTTACATGATGCAGTATTTTCAGATGTTTCCCTTATGAATGTGTACATAAATACTTTTCATAAATGTACATAAAGTTCCCTCGCACATGTTGAGGCCTGAAGGTGTCTTGTTCTCTAGTCTTATTATATATCGAGACTCTAGCTGTCTTAGCCTTTTAGTTCTGTCTCCACATCGTTCATTTTGTATGACTGTGTCCAATCCAAAGAATCTCATCTTTTTCCAATCCGCATTTTGGCATTGCATTAGATGTCTAGCTAAGTTGCATAGCTTAAATCCCTTATTTCTGACAGCTCTTATATGCCTCTAAGATGCTGCTTTTTAAACATGCATATTGTGGCCTCCTATATATTGTAATCCACAATTACATTCTATTACATAGATGACATATGTTGCTCTTACATGGCGAATATTATCTTTGATGTAAATTGTTTTTTCCTTCCTTATCCAACATTTAAGAGTTCTATTGACACGCCTTGCAGCTATTACATTTTAAAAATCCTCTTTCCTGGCTTCCCGATAGCCAATTTGTTGTTGGTTTCTTTGTTTGTAAATGGCTCTGGTGTACCACCTGGTCTTTGGCGATTTCCGCCTTCCGACAGGTGACTAGCGCGCCTCTTTCCCAGTATTTCACCTATATCTGGATCTTTTGAAATCAAATACCAGTGTTTTTGTATTGCATTTATAATTCTCTTGTTTTCTTTACTGTAGGTGATTATTAGTCTGGGTGCTTGTTGTTCTTTCTGTTCACTTTCTTTTTCTTTTTTCTTAATTAGCGTGTCCACACGTGCTTTTGTTTTTACTTTTTTGAGACATGTTTTTAGATCCTTTTGTTTGTATCCTCTGTTTTTTAATCTACATAATGTATCAGCAAATTTTGTTTCGGCATCCATATCTTTGGAACAGTTCCTTCTCATTCTCATTAGTTCTCCATATGGGATGCTCTTCATTAGGGAGGTTGGATGGAAGCTCTCCCCATGAAGTATGCTATTGGTAGCTGTTTCCTTCCTATACTGAGTGGAATGGATCGTGCCTTGATCTATATAGATTTGTGTGTCTAAAAAGTTTATACTTGTTTTACTTGTCGTGCAGGTAAATGATAGACCTATATTGTTGTTATTCAGTCTGTTGAAATATTTCATGAAGTCCTTCTCATTTCAGTTCCATATGAGGAAAAGGTCATCAATAAATCTGACCCACAATATTATTTTGTTCAGTTCTTCAAAATTTTCAGTTCCCCATGCTATCTCCTTCTCCCACCAGCCCATTGTTATATTGGCATAGTTCGGCGAAAAGGAAATGCCCATCGCCGGTGCCACACTTTTGATGGTAGAATTCATGGTTGAAAAAGAAAACGTTATTTGTCATGCAAATTTCTATCATTTTCAAGAGCATTTTGGAACGTTGCAATTCTGTGATCTTCCTTTGTTTTAAGAAGTAGGTGCATGCTTGTAATCCTATTTCATGTTTGATTGAGATATAAAGTGATACCACATCGATTGTTGCCATCAAATAATCATCATTCCACTCTGTTCCTGCTAATATACGTAAAAAGTCGCCAGTATCTCTAATATATGAGCTCAAACTGTGTACTATCGGTGCTAGATAGGTGTAAACATATCTAGATAGATTCTCATACAATGAGTCACAAGATGAAACAATAGGTCTGCCCGGAGGGTTAGTAAGGGTTTTATGAATTTTTAGTAGGAAGTATATAGTTGGCATTGTTGGTTGGTCTTTCATTAGATATTTATACTACTCATTACTAATCAGATTCAAGTCATACCATTTTTTTAGATGTTCCATTAACTCTGTTGTCATTTGGATAATGGGATTGATGATAACTTTATATATATATATATATGTATTACCTACTGGCGGTCGCCAGTAGGTAGTCATAGTCAGGACCTTGTTTCTATTCAAAAGCGTTTTTTTGCCAATATCCTTGACGCTGTTTGACGATTCTTCACAAAAGTTTCAAAACTAATAGTTCACTCAGGTCAGCTCCTGTTTTGAAAGTTTCAGGGTGATTCGTCAGCGGGGCCGAGAAAAAAAGGGGTCCCAAAATGCGTTTCCCCAATGTTAATTTCTATAGAACTTTAGACACGGTTACAGCTCCGAACTGTTGAACGGAATTACACCAAATTTGGCAAAAAGGTAGCTCTTGGTTCAGAAAGTGCCCTTTTTTTAAATGGTGTAAAACCATTCAGTAGTTGCTGAGAAATTAAAAAAATAAAAATATCGATATCTGAGCACTGAGGAGGATTCGCGAAGCCTCCCGAGCACGAGCTTCATTCTGATTGGCTGCCATTACTCCAAACCAGGAAGTGTTGGCAGCCACCTTCTGACTCGGTAAAACCGAGTCACTAGAAAAAGGTAAAAAAAGATAAAAAACAAGAAAACGGGTAGGGTAGAAACACCCTGACCCCCTAGGCCTGCTCAGGGCCAAAAAAAGCATTAAAAAAAAATTGTCCGAATTCGCGCTTGGTGCGCGATTCCGGCCGAAAAAACAAAAACAAAATGAAGCATTGGCTCCCACGCTTTGTTTTCCTTAAGCCCCCGGGTGGGCCAGGTCCCCGGGGTCAATGTCCAATTAATAAGCGGGGGCCCTCGCAACCCCAGGGACCACAACCTCCCCGGGGCTTAGTTAATCATATGCAGAGGGCACGCGGCCCCCCCGCAGCCCCCCCGCAGCCCCAGGGACCGCCACCTCCCAGGGCTTTTTTTAAAAATGCATGGGGGGGCTACTGCTCCCCCCCATGCTGCCCCGGGGACCGCCACCTCCCGGGGGCATTTACATTTTAGAGCGGGGGCCTCGCGGGCCCCCCCAAGCCCGGGGACCGCCACCTCCCCAGGGCTTTAAATTATTTTGGCCAGAGCCCTGGGGACCACCACCTCCCCGGGGCTACATGATTTAAATGCGGGGGGCCACGTAGCCCCCCAGCAGCCCGGCGACTGCCACCTCCCTAGGGCTATATTGAAAAAGAAAGTGTGGGTGGGGCTCGAGCCCCCCCACACTGTCCCGGAGACCACCACCTCCCTGGGGCACTCTTCATTAAAATGCGGGGGTCCGTTGTGGACCGCCGGCCCCGGGGACCACCACCTCCCCAGGGCTTTAAACAGTTGGGAGGGGAGCCCTCCTTGGCCCTGGGGACCCCCACCCCCCAGGGCTGGCTCCTGCAATGTCCCAGGGTGCCCACCCCCGGGACATTACCGTGTGCTATGGCAGGGCGGGAGCACGGCTCCCGCCCTGCCATATCAAACACTGCTTTGCTTTATGGAAGCGAGAGCAGGAAACCTGCTCTCGCTTCCAAGAAGCAGCAGAATTGCTTTGCAAAGGGAGCTGCATGTCGCAGCCCCCTGCCCAAAAGCAATGCTGGCTCCCGCAGGAGGCGGGGAGCCGGCAGGGACCGTGGGGGAATTGGGGCTCCCCTCGTGGTCCCCAACTTTAGGGCTGGCCCCAGGGTATGGGGTCCCCGGGGCCAGAAGTGGCCCGGGAGGGAGGCCACTCGGCCCCCTCTCTTTTGATGTATTTTATTTTTTTTTAAATAAGGCCGGGCCCGGGGGAAGGGGTCCCCGGGCCATAATTGGCTTCAGGTGAGGTGGGCCACGGGCCCCCTCCCCCAAAAAACAGGCTGGCCAGGCCCCGGGATGGGGTCCCCGGGCCAGAAGTGCTCAGGAGTGGGGCCATGCCCCCTCCCGGGGGAAAATATATATATATATATATATATATATATATATATATTCACTGAAAAACCATAGGTTTTAGGGACAGTTATAGTTAGTTGACATTTCACTCCGTACAAAACCATAGAAATTCCCCGTTATAGTTAGTTCAGCTAACTATAACTCGCGTCCCCGCAATGCACTGCTGATGACGTCACATATTACATCACTCATGACATGGTCAGTGACATCACTGATGACATCACTGATGACATCTCAAATGACATCACTGATGACATCATCCATGTGATAATTTCATGCATCTTCTCACTGTAGGAGAGTAGGATCTGCTTCACAGGGGTACCCCCACTTTTTGCTGATACTTCACTGGTTTTCGACATTAGTCTGGCTGGGGCCCTGCTATTCAGAACCCCAGCCTAGCTGTTTCCTCTTTAAAAGGGTCTCCATGTGCCTTAGGCACATCTCTGATTGGGATCTGGGGTGCCCTTGTAAGTCCCTAGTATATGGTATACTATGTACCAAGGGCATAGGTACCTCAGAGGCCTGCCAGGGGCTGCAGCATATATTATGCCACCCCTGGTAGGCCATCCAAACTGACACCACAGGTCTGCTACTGCAGCCTGGGTAAGGTGGTGCATGCACCCCTTGCTGTGGTATAGGTTACCTATATCACTAAATGCATACACACATATAAACCTATAAGTCACTCCTAAGGCAGGCCTTATCAATCCTAAAGGCAGAGTGCATGGTTCCTATGTGAGAGGGTGCCCCTGCATGAGCAGGGCCCCTCTGCAGCGTTCGGAGACCATCTCTGATGCTGTTTGTAGTGCAGCCTGACCATATACTCTTAAACGCATTATATCCTCGCGGTAAAATGCTAACTATGGAATGGCTGCACCGAAACATGTCGTGTTTGGTGTCAAACATCTTGGAATACTACCCCCCGCCACCCTGGCGGCGGGGGTAGCATTCCACCCTTCTAGAGGGAAAGGCATGTTAACTCTGACGAGTCCGGTAACTTCTTTCCAGAGCCCTGGCATCACAAAATGGATGCTGCTGCCACAGACACGCAGTCTGGCCTCCTGCTGCTGGACGAAACTCCGGCAGGGGAGGCCTGGACAATAGGTTTCCTGTCCCAGGGAGGTGTGACCACCTCCCAGACAGGACAATGTGTATTGGGGCTGGGCGGGAGCACTTTCGGGTGCTTTGAAGTCCTGCACTGGGGGCACATTTGGTGTCCCTGTGTATACCCCAGTTCAAACCGGATCAGGGCTTGCAGCCCCTGCTTTGGCGCGAACTGGACAAAGGGAAAGGGTGTAGCCACCCTCTGCCCTGACCCACCCATAGGTGGGGCCACAGAGTAGTCCATCCCCTATTTTTGGAATAAAGGTAGGAACCCAGTCCTTAGGACTTTAGATTATACCTGGACGAAACTCTGAAACAGAATCCTGGACCTTCGACGCTCTACTCACGATTAGAGGACTGAAGAATCTCCCTTGGGGTCAAGGAGTGACTCCCTGCTTGGCAGGCACCAAAGAAGCATCTGTCCGGTTCGCATCACTGAAGCTCCCGTCGGACGCCGAAGTCATCGCATCACCAGAGGTGGATTCTCAGACTTCCCCGAGGCTACTCCTGAGTCCCCAGCAAAGCTGAGGCCCGTGGCTATCGTGGGTGACTTGAGACCGTGACCCCTGGACACCGAGCACACTTGCAAGTGCACCATCTTCTGGGTCTCCCAAGAAGTCGTGCTTTGGGCTCCGAGTAGCCCTAGCCTCCAGCACCACCTGCACCGAAGATCACTGGCCCCCACTCCACGAGTGTCCTGTAAGCCAGCTCCACGTGCGGGCGTCACGAGGCTCCTTCGCGGTCGCTAGCCCGTTGGCTAGTAGCCCTTACCGAAGGCCAATCTTTCTTTACTTGGCAGTCTGGTTGCTCCAGGCCTGCCCTCACTTACCCTTGCTGGGTGAGTTCCCCAGACCTTGCTGGTCTGCATCATCGACGATCTACATCTTACTCGAGACTTGCCGTTGCCAAGGCCTGTTGGGTCCAATCTGGTCGCCGACACCTCTGCACTCGACAGACATCGAGCAACAGCCCGAATCCTGCTCCTGGTCGCCGACAACGCCTCCCGGACCTCGTGGCTGAAGAGTCAAGACGACCGTCAACGAACTTGAAGCACTCGACATCGGTGGGCATCTGTCCATCGCCCTCCTGGTCACTGGCTAGTGACCCAGACTCTGTCCCCTCTGCTTTCAGGTTCTTCAGAACTCCGATCCACTCTTGGATCCACCCGGACACTTTTCTCCTGGTCGCCAGCAGCACTTTGCAGCAGATCGCCATAAGAAACCGACGACGAAACCCGACCCCGAAAGGCACCTATGCACCCGGCTTCCCTGGGTGAGGTAACACGAGTACTCCGGTGCTCCGTGGGTAGAGACTCTTCAAAGTCCTAGATCTCAAAGGGTTTTGTCCTAGTCCTCTTTTAAGTGTCCCTTTCCTCTATTTTCCCGATCCCGACTTTCTCCATAGAAGTTAACGGCGTATCGCGGTTGTGTATTTACACTGCACGCGTCTCCCGTGGGTCCCCTGTGTCACTACCTTGGGTGGTTCCTTGTGGTCCAAGCACTTCTAGAGGCTCTAGGCCTAGTGTCTAGTTCAGTCGTGGTTCGCATACCACTTTATTGGTATATGGTTTGGTACGCCCCTAGGGCCCAAACGTGTATTTGTGCTATTACTGTGATTTAAGATCTTATAACCTATGTATTTCGAACTCTAGCCTCATAAAGAGACTAGAGGGGTGTGTTTAGTAATAAATACATATATTTTGAATATATACCTGGTGTGGTGCTCTTTCATTTGGTCACTCAAGAGATTATAGACTGGTAAAACAAGCTGCTTTACATTCCTTCAAGACTTAGCCTGAAGGCTGCTCTCCATAGCTACCACTAGGATAGCTTTCAATAAGGTTGTCTTTAACCTACCTACCATAAGAGTCGATTTGGACTGGTGCAAGGTGCCCACTATAATTAGTGGACAGCATATGCCAGGCCAACTTCTCACATTGGTGTGCAGCGTGTGGGATTCCAGCTTGCTATTGTTTTACCAGATAATCTCAATTGAATTGATCAACTGAAAACCACTAAAGGTACCTAAGGTACATATAATTTAAGCTTAGAATATCAGTAAGTTCTACTGAACTTAGAGTTGTGTGTTAAGGGATAGCACAACCCTTTCTACAACTCAAGAGAGTTTAGTAGGCCACACTAGAGTAGGTAGTGCATACACCACACCACACTAGTAATGTCTTTAAAAGCAGGATCTAGAGATGCCCTGCAGGAAGCCATTGAGCTTCCCCTCCAAGTATGACACACTCCCATTCTTGGAACTGAGAGCTTTGTGTAACGTGAGGAAATTAAGGACAGGCCAAAGTCCCACCACCCAACACCTCCAGGAGATGTTGGTGGCTTATGATCTTAGTAAGTCCTCAGAGACTGAAGGGGTAGGAGCAGAGGGTGGGCCAGCAGATGAGGAAGGGGCCAGGGGTACTACTACCCCCAGCCCCCCTCTGAAACTGACCAGGAGGGTGACAATGACCCTGACCTGGAAAACCCAATCCCTTCTGGGGAAGATGAAGATGAGGATCTGGAGAACCACACCTTTGTCCCCCAGGAAGGATTATGAGTGTGCTCAGAAAGTCTAGGTCTCCTTCTCAGGAGTCTAACCACTCTGGCACCTCAATAGGGAGCTCTGTTTCTTCTCACAGGAGGGAATCCTCTCATGAGAGAAGAAAGAGACTGGTCCAGTATGAGGAAACTCAACTGGAGATCAGGAAGAAGCAATTGGCTTTAGATAGAGAATCCCTAGATCTCCTTAGGGAGAGAAGAAAGTTGGGACTAGAGTCCCATGGTGGCAGCCATGTCCCTAGAGATAGGGAAAGGTCCTATGACCATAGGAACCTGAGCAAGATTGTCCCTCCCTACCAGAGTGGGGATGATATCCACAAATGGATAACTGCTTTAGAGAGGGCCTGTAAAGTACAGAAGGTCCCTCAGGAGCAGTGGGCAGCAATCTTGTGGCTCTCCTTTGCTGACAAAGGTAGAGACAAGCTCCTCACTGTTAGAGAGGAGGATGCTGACAATTACAAGGTCTTGAAGAGTGCTCTTATTGATGGGTTTGGCCTAACCACTGAACAGTACAGGTTGAAGTTCAGAGACACCCAAAAAGCACAGACTCAAGACTGGGTAGACTATGTGGATTGTTCTGCCAAGGCTCTGGAAGGCTGGTTGATGGGCAGTAAGGTGTGTGACTTCTCAGGATTGTATAATCTGATAATGAGGGAGCAGATTCTTAATAACTGTCAAAACCAGCTGTTGCATCAGTACCTGGTTGACTCTGATCTGACCTCTCCCCAAGAATTGGGAAAGAAGGCAGACAAATGGGTCAGAACCAGGGTGAAGCAGAAGGTACAGAACCAAGGTGGGGAAACCAAGAAGCAAGATGCTAAGAACTCTGACAAGGGTGGGGAGAAGGGTAAAGATCAAAAGTCTTCATCAGGCCCCCAAAATCTTCTTCTGGTGGGGATTCCCAGTCTACCAAGGGTAAAGGCCAAAGAAAACCATGGTGCAAGGTCTGTAAGCAAAAGACCCACTGGACCAGTGATTGCACCAAGTCCAAAGACTCCAGTCCAGCATCCACCAATGCCCCTAAGGCACCTGTTCCCCCTAGTACAGTTGGTGGAAGTGCTCCAGCAAAGGGTTTAGTAGGGTTCACCCTGGGAACTGAGTTGGGCTCTGACTTAGTCAGGGAACTGACTCAGGCTGTGTTAGTCTGTGATGGAGGCATGGATGTGACCTCCACTGTGAGTCCCAGTAATCTGGGCAAGTACAGACAACAGCCTTTAATCAATGGACGAGAGGCTTTGGCATTTAGGGACACAGGGGCAAGTGTCACAATGGTGACACAAGACCTTGTGCTACCTGGGCAAGTTATACTTGGTGAAATGTACCAAGTGACCAATGCTAGCAATGTCAGAACAGACCATACTCTGGCAGTTGTTAACTTCTCCTGGGGAGGGGTAACTGGCCTTAAGAAGGTTGTGGTAAGTGCAAACCTACCAGTCGAATGCTTGCTTGGCAATGACTTAGAGACTTCTGCTTGGGCAGAAGTGGAGCTCAGGACCCATGCAGAAATGCTGGGGATCCCTGCAGATGTGTTTGCTGTGACCAGGTCACAAGCTAAACTGTCTAAAACTGAACAGGCCTTGGATTCTGGAAGAATGGACCAAGTGCCTTCCAAGAGGAGGAGTAGTAGGGTTAAGGCAGTGCCTTCCCCTTGGCTCAGGAGGAAGATCAGTCCCTTGAGGGGGATGATCTCAGCCCTGAAGAAGGAACTGTCCCAGAGGAACTTGAGCCTGACCAGGTTGAGTTCTTGGGGACAGGGGGACCTTCTAGGGCAGATCTGAGCCAGGAGCAGCAGAGCTGCCCCTCCCTTGAACCCCTCAGACAGCAAGCTGCTGCTGAGGCTGCTGGGAAAGCTAGTGGTCCCCATACAGTGTATTGGGATGATGGACTCCTGTACTCAGAGAGTAGAGACCCCAAGCCTGGTGCTACCAGGAGGTTGGTAATACCTTTGAAGTTCAGGGGCTTCCTATTGACCCTAGCCCATGATATTCCCTTAGCAGGACACCTGGGCCAGAACAAGACTTGGGACAGAATTGTCCCTCACTTTCACTGGCCCCACATGTCTGAAGACAGTAAGGAGTTTTGTCGCTCCTGTGTAACCTGCCAAGCCAGTGGCAAAGCAGGTGGCACTACAAAGGCCCCCTGATACCACTACCTGTGGTGGGGGTGCCCTTTGAGAGGGTAGGGATTGACATTGTTGGTCCCATGGATCCCCAAACAGCATCTGGGCACAGATTTATACTGGTGGTAGTGGATCATGCCACCAGGTATCCAGAGGCTATACCCCTTAGGACCACTACAGCACCTGTGGTGGCAAGGGCCCTCCTGGGAATTTTCTCAAGAGTGGGCTTTCCTAAGGAGGTGGTATCAGACAGGGGTGCAAACTTCATGTCTGGGTACTTAAAGGCAATGTGGAAGGAGTGTGGAGTTACTTATAAGTTCACCACACCCTATCACCCACAATGCAATGGTTTAGTTGAGAGATTCAACAAAACCTTAAAGGGCATGATTAAAGGGCTCCCAGAAAAGCTTAGGCGTAGATGGGACATACTCTTGCCCTGCCTTTTATTCGCATATAGGGAGGTGCCTCAGAAGGGGTTGGTTACAGCCCTTTTGAACTTCTGTTTGGCCACCCTGTGAGGGGTCCACTGTGCTTGGTGAAGGAAGGATGGGAGTTACCTCTCAAGCCCCCAAAGCAAGATATAGTGGACTATGTACTTGGTCTCCGCTCCAGGATGGCTGAGTACATGAAAAAGGCAACCAAAAACCTTGAGGCTAGCCAGGAACTTCAAAAGGCCTGGCATGACCAAAAGGCTGTCCTAACTGTTTACCAGCCAGGACAGAAGGTGTGGGTGTTGGAGCCAGTGGCCCCAGCAGCTCTCCAAGACAAATGGAGTGGACCCCACACTATTGTTGAGCAGAAGGGTGAGGTCACTTACTTAGTAGACCTGGGAACACCCAGGAGTCCCCACAGGGTTCTCCATGTCAACAGACTTAAGCCATATGTGGACAGGGCAGACATGGGCTTGCTCATGGCTACTGATGAAGGGCAGGAGGAAGAGAGTGACCCACTCCCTGACCTGCTCTCACAGAACCCTGACGATGGGTCAGTTGATGGTGTAGCCTTGGCAGGCAGCCTCACTACCCAGCAACAAACTGATTGCAGGCAAGTCCTCAATCAGTTTAGACATATGTTTTCTCTGACACCCAGTCAGACCACCTGGTGCACTCATGAAGTGGACACTGGGGACAGTCTGCCTATTAAAAACAAGATTTATAGGCAACCTGACCATGTCAGGGACTGTATCAGGACTGAAGTCCAGAAGATGTTGGAATTGGGAGTGATTGAGCCCTCAGATAGCCCTTGGGCTAGTCCAGTAGTCCTAGTACCTAAACCTCACACCAGTGGTGGGAAAAGAGAGATGAGGTTTTGTGTAGACTACAGGGGCCTCAATGCAGTCACTAGGACTGATGCCCATCCAATACCCAGGGCAGATGAGCTCATAGATACTTTGGCCTCTGCCAAATATCTCAGCACATTTGACCTAACAGCTGGCTACTGGCAGATCAGACTAGCTGATGCTGCAAAGCCCAAAACAGCATTTTCAACCCCTAGTGGGCATTATCAATTTGTGGTGATGCCCTTTGGTCTGAAAAATGCACCTGCCACTTTCCAGAGGTTGGTGAACACAGTTCTCACAGGACTGGAGGCCTATAGTGCAGCTTATCTAGATGATATTGCTGTCTTTAGCTCCACCTGGGAGGATCACCTGGTCCACCTCAGGAATGTTTTACAGGCCCTGCAAAAGGCAGGCCTGACTATCAAGGCCACTAAGTGCCAGATAGGGCAGAGTCAGGTTGTGTACCTGGGCCACCTTGTGGGTGGAGGCCAGGTTCAACCTTTGCAGAGCAAGATCCAGACCATCATGGACTGGACTGCTCCCACTACCCAGACTCAGGTGAGAGCCTTCTTAGGCCTGACTGGGTACTATAGGAGATTTGTCAAGGGGTATGGATCAATAGTGACACCCTTGAATGACTTAACTTCTAAGAAAATGCCCAAAAGGTTCAGTGGACAGTTAGCTGTCAAAAGGCATTTGATGACCTCAAGCAGGCCATGTGCACTGCTCCAATTCTGCAGAGTCCTGATTACTCCAAGAAGTTCATTGTCCAAACAGATGCATCTGAATTGGGGGTAGGGGCTGTACTGTCACAATTGAATGAAGAAGGTCAGGATCAGCCAGTAGCTTTTATTAGCAGAAGGCTGACCCCTAGAGAGAAACGTTGGTCAGCCATAGAGAGGGAGGCCTTTGCTGTGGTCTGGGCTCTGAAGAAGTTGAGGCCATACTTGTTTGGTACACACTTCCTGGTTCAGACAGACCATAAGCCCCTCTTATGGCTAAAACAAATGAAGGGTGAAAACCCCAAACTGCTTAGGTGGTCCATTTCCCTACAGGGGATGGACTTTACAGTGGAACATAGGCCTGGGAGTAACCATGCGAATGCAGATGGACTCTCTAGGTATTTCCACTTAGAACATGAAGACTTAACTGGGCAAGGTTAGTTTAATGTCCCTACGTTTGGGGGGTTGTGTAGGAGAGTAGGATCTGCTTCACAGGGGTACCCCCACTTTTTGCTGATACTTCACTGGTTTTCGACATTAGTCTGGCTGGGGCCCTGCTATTCAGAACCCCAGCCTAGCTGTTTCCTCTTTAAAAGGGTCTCCATGTGCCTTAGGCACATCTCTGATTGGGATCTGGAGTGCCCTTGTAAGTCCCTAGTATATGGTATACTATGTACCAAGGGCATAGGTACCTCAGAGGCCTGCCAGGGGCTGCAGCATATATTATGCCACCCCTGGTAGGCCATCCAAACTGACACCACAGGTCTGCTACAGCAGCCTGGGTAAGGTGGTGCATGCACCCCTTGCTGTGGTATAGGTTACCTATATCACTAAATGCATACACACATATAAACCTATAAGTCACTCCTAAGGCAGGCCTTATCAATCCTAAAGGCAGAGTGCATGGTTCCTATGTGAGAGGGTGCCCCTGCATGAGCAGGGCCCCTCTGCAGCGTTCGGAGACCATCTCTGATGCTGTTTGTAGTGCAGCCTGACCATATACTCTTAAACGCATTATATCCTCGCGGTAAAATGCTAACTATGGAATGGCTGCACCGAAACATGTCGTGTTTGGTGTCAAACATCTTGGAATACTACCCCCCCGCCAATTCTGGCGGCGGGGGTAGCATTCCACCCTTCTAGAGGGAAAGGCATGTTAACTCTGACGAGTCCAGTAACTTCTTTCCAGAGCCCTGGCATCACAAAATGGATGCTGCTGCCACAGACACGAGTCTGGCCTCCTGCTGCTGGACGAAACTCCGGCAGGGGAGGCCTGGACAATAGGTTTCCTGTCCCAGGGAGGTGTGACCACCTCCCCAGACAGGACAATGTGTATTGGGGCTGGGCGGGAGCACTTTCGGGTGCTTTGAAGTCCTGCACTGGGGGCACATTTGGTGTCCCTGTGCATACCCCAGTTCAAACCGGATCAGGGGCTTGCAGCCCCTGCTTTGGCGCGAACTGGACAAAGGAAAGGGGTGTAGCCACCCCTCTGCCCTGACCCACCCATAGGTGGGGCCACAGAGTAGTCCATCCCCTATTTTTAGAATAAAGGTAGGAACCCAGTCCTTAGGACTTTAGATTATACCTGGACGAAACTCTGACACGGAATCCTGGACCTTCGACGCTCTACGACAAGATTAGAGGACTGAAGAATCTCCCTTGGGGTCAAGGAGTGACTCCCCTGCTTGGCAGGCACCAAAGAAGCATCTGTCCGGTTCGCATCACTGAAGCTCCCGTCGGACGCCGAAGTCATCGCATCACCAGAGGTGGATTCTCAGACTTCCCCGAGGCTACCCTGAGTCCCCAGCAAAGCTGAGGCCCGTGGCTATCGTGGGTGACTTGAGACCGTGACCCCTGGACACCGAGCACATTTGCAAGTGCACCATCTTCTGGGTCTCCCAAGAAGTCGTGCTTTGGGCTCCGAGTAGCCCTAGCCTCCAGCACCACCTGCACCGAAGATCACTGGCCCCCACTCCACGAGTGTCCTGTAAGCCAGCTCCACGTGCGGCGTCACGAGGCTCCTTCGCGGTCGCTAGCCCGTTGGCTAGTAGCCCTTACCGAAGGCCAATCTTTTCTTTACTTGGCAGGCTGGTTGCTCCAGGCCTGCCCTCACTTACCCTTGCTGGGTGAGTTCCCCAGACCTTGCTGGTCTGCATCATCGACGATCTACATCTTACTCGAGACTTGCCGTTGCCAAGGCCTGTTGGGTCCAATCTGGTCGCCGACACCTCTGCACTCGACAGACATCGAGCAACAGCCCGAATCCTGCTCCTGGTCGCCGACAACGCCTCCCAGACCTCGTGGCTGAAGAGTCAAGACGACCGTCAACGAACTTGAAGCACTCGACATCGGTGGGCATCTGTCCATCGCCCTCCTGGTCACTGGCTAGTGACCCAGACTCTGTCCCCTCTGCTTTCAGGTTCTTCAGAACTCCGATCCACTCTTGGATCCACCCGGACACTTTTCTCCTGGTCGCCAGCAGCACTTTGCAGCAGATCGCCATAAGAACCGACGACGAAACCCGACCCCGAAAGGCACCTATGCACCCGGCTTCCCTGGGTGAGGTAACACGAGTACTCCGGTGCTCCCGTGGGTAGAGACTCTTCAAAGTCCTAGATCTCAAAGGGTTTTGTCCTAGTCCTTTTTAAAGTGTCCCTTTCCTCTATTTTCCCGATCCCGACTTTCTCCATAGAAGTAAACGGCGTATCGCGGTTGTGTATTTACACTGCACGCGTCTCCCGTGGGTCCCCTGTGTCACTACCTTGGGTGGTTCCTTGTGGTCCAAGCACTTCTAGAGGCTCTAGGCCTAGTGTCTAGTTCAGTCGTGGTTCGCATACCACTTTATTGGTATATGGTTTGGTACGCCCCTAGGGCCCAAACGTGTATTTGTGCTATTACTGTGATTTAAGATCTTATAACCTATGTACTTCGAACTCTAGCCTCATAAAGAGACTAGAGGGGTGTGTTTAGTAATAAATACATATATTTTGAATATATACCTGGTGTGGTGCTCTTTCATTTGGTCACTCAAGAGATTATAGACTGGTAAAACAAGCTGCTTTACATTCCTTCAAGACTTAGCCTGAAGGCTGCTCTCCATAGCTACCACTAGGATAGCTTTCAATAAGGTTGTCTTTAACCTACCTACCATAAGAGTCGATTTGGACTGGTGCAAGGTGCCCACTATAATTAGTGGACAGCATATGCCAGGCCAACTTCTCACAAACAGGTTAAATGAGCTTCCCTCCATGAGAAAGTAAGTCAACTGCACTAACTTAAAGCAACTCATTCCAGCCTCAAAGACAGTAATTTCCTCTGATGACATATTGCTAGCACAAGTAATCCAAATCAGGGTTTGTCAGCCTTGGAGACAGTCAAAGTCTTTGTTTAGCTATCATGAGCACTATAATGTCATTCACTATATAGAGAGGCACCGCGTAATTACGCGATGACCATCTCAAAACTGGCTGCAACGAATCCGATCATGTTTGGTATCAAACATGTTGGAATCATACAATGTGAGAGGTATGATTCCAAGCACTGGAATAGCCCTCTGTTAGGCTCTCAGTGTTCCCGGTACCAGCCTTCTAGTCCCGGATAGCACAAAATGGTTGCTGCTGACCAGAGACACATTTCTGCCCTCCTGCTGCTGAGCCAAGCTTGAGCAGAGGAAGGTGGAACAGTAGGCATATTGTCACAGGGAGGTGTGACCACCACCCAGACAGGATTTAGTGTATTGGGGCTGGGTGGGTGAGATTGCCAGCGCCTGAAAGTCTGCATGAGGGGCACATTTGGTGTCCCTGTGCATTCAAACCAGTCCTGGGAGCCATTGGCTCCCGCTCTGGCGCGAAACTGGACAAAGGACAAACTCCCCCCTGCCCAGACCCTCAACTAGGAGGGTCCCCTGAATCATCCCAAGCCTTTCCATAGGGTACTTAAGGGCTTAACTGACTGTAGGTCCCTAGATTCGTCGTGGGATAAGATTCAGAACAGATACCACTGCACTTCTACCGTCTGGGCACTCTGGAAGGGAGACGAAGTCAGACCCAAACTAAGTCCAGCCTGCCTTATCGTCTGTGCCTGTGAATCATACAGGAACCTTCCAAGGCCTATGAAGCATAAAGGACAACCGAAGTAATCTCCCTTAGAGTGAAGGAGTCACTTCCCTGCATTCGCAGGCACCGCAACACTGCTGACCGGTCTGCTGATCCCGGACTCCGAAGGGTTCCACAACATAGGTGGTGGGTTTCCACGTCCCTCGAGGCCCGAGCTGCCCTCTCACCGAGTTTGAGGCCAGTATCCCTCGTGGGGGCTGTGTAGGAAAGTAGGATCTGCTTCTTATAGTTACCCCCACTTTTTTGCTTGATGTGATGCTGTTTTTGACTAGTCTGACTGGGATCCTGCTAATCAGGACCCCAGTCTATCTGCTTTCTCCCTGAACTGTTACGACATGTACTAGGGTACACTCCAGATTGGATACTGGGGTAACCTTATCAGTCAATAGTATATGGTACCCATGTACCCAGGGCATAGGTACACCAGAAGTCTCCCATGGGCTGCAGCATGTATTATGCCACCCATGAGAGACCATGCAAAATGGAACTACAGGCCTGCCATTGCAGCCTGTGTAAGTTGGTGCATGCACCACTTACTTTAGATATAGGTTTACTATATCTAAGAGTCACTGCACTTAAAACCTATAATTCACCCCTCTAGCAGGCCTTTACAATCCTGAAGGCAGGGTGCTTGGTTCTAAGTGAGAGGGTGCCCCTGCATGAGCAGGACACCCCTGCAGCCTACGGAGTCCATTCTTCCGGGTTGTCAGTGAAGCAGCCATACAAACATGTAGAGGTGCATTATGTGACCGCGTAATGACTATCTCGAAAACGACTGCAAGTAACCCTATCGTGTTTGGTATCAAACATCTTGGAATCATACCCCCACACCGGTAACAGGTGTGGGAGGTGTGATCCCACCCATCTGAAGGGTGCTTCGTGGGGCTCCTGGTGGTCCCGGTACCAGCCTTCTAGTCCCGGACAGCAGAAAATGGTTGCTGCCAACCAGAGACATATTTCTGCCCTCCTGCTGCTGAGCCAAGCTCGAGCAGGGGAAGGGAGGACAATAGGCATCCTGTCACAGAGAGGTGTGACCACCTCCCACACAGGATTTAGTGTATTAGGGCTGCGTAGGTGCGCTTGCCAGCACCTGAAAGTCTGCATGAGGGGCACATTTGGTGTCCCTGTGCATAGTCCAGTTCAAACCAGTCCTGGGAGCCATTGGCTCCCGTGCTGGCACGAAACTGGACAAAGGACATGGGAGTAACCTCCCCCCTGTTCAGACCCTCCCCCGGGAGGGTCCCATGAATCTTTCCAACCCTTTCCTTAGGGTACATAAGGGCTTACTTGGTTGTAGGACTTTAGATTCGTCGTGGACAATATTCAGAACTGAAACCACTGCACTTCGACCATCTGGACACTCTGGACTAAGCTGGATTTTGTTTGGGCCTGACTTCGTCTCCCTCTCAGTCTGCTGCATCGTCTGTGCCCGTGCACCATCCAGGATCCATGCAGGACCTGTGGAGCATCAAGGACAACTGAAGATAATCTCCCTTGGAGTGAAGGAGTCACTCCCCTGCATTCGCAGGCACCTCATCGCTGCTGACAGGATTGCTGTTCCCGAGCTCCTACGGACTCCAAAAGGTCCAGCAACACAGGAGGTGGGTTTCTACGTCCCTCGAGGCCCGAGCTGCCCTCTTACCAAGGTTGGGGCCAGTATCCCTCTTGGGGGCTGCAATACCTGAACCCCTGTGCAACGCGTTCATTTGCAAGTGCATGTGCTTGTTGGCATTTCCTTAACAAGTGCATTGGGCTCCGAGTAGCCCCAACCTCTGGGCACATTTCCTACCAAGATCTTTGACCTCCTCACACCAAGTTCTCCGTGGCCTGTTTGGTGAAATCACTCGAGGTCCTCTCCCGACTCCTGTGCCTTTGGCCTGTGGGTCCATTTGAGGGTCAACTTTGCTTTTCTTGGGCTCCCCTGGTTGCTCCAGGCTTTACCCTGACTCTCCTGGGTTTGGTGAGTCTCCCGGACCTTGCTGGTTAACACTGTACTCTTTCTTGACTTCCTGCGTGTGATGCTTTTGCAAAGGCTTGTTGGTGCTCCAGCTCGACACTGACCCCTCAGCACTCGACATACTTTGTAAGACAGCTCGTATCCGGCTCCTGGTTGTCCTCAATGTCTCCTGGTCCCCGCAGCTGCAGAGTCAAGAGCACTGTCATCTCACCTGAAGCACCCGACATCGGTGGGCATTCGTCTACCGAGCCCCTGGTCACTCCTAAGTGACCCAGACTGTCTCCTCTGCTTTCAGGTACTCCTCGACAAGAATCCACATTTGGATTCCCACACACTTTTCTTCCGTCCAGCAGCGGCACTTTCTTGAAGTCCTCCATTGGGTTCGACTGGCAGTTTCTGACACCACTTCAGACCTATGCACCCGACTTCCTGGGTTAGGTAACTCTAGTACTTCGGTTTTCACGGGTGGGGTGGCTCTCCAACCTTCTGTCCTCCAAGGGGTTTCTTCGAAGTCCACTGGGAAGGGTCCTTAAACTGTAAAACTCCATCCGCGACTTACGAGTAGAATTGTACGGAGCACGCAGTCGTGTTCCCACACTGCACCTGTCCTCCGTGGGGTCCCTATCTACTCACCTTGGGTGGTTCATTGGGGTCCCAGCAATTCTATGTCCTCTTGACATCGTTCTGACTCGAGTCGTGGTTCTTATACCACTTTCTTAATATATGGTTTGATCCCCCCCTGGGATTCACTGTGTATAAGTGCTATTTACTATCATTTCTGTGCTTAAGTATTGTGTGCTTTGTGATTATCTCTGTGTAGGAGATACTGTGTCGTACTAGATAGTCTTATATTAATAAATACATATTTTTATAACGACTGTGTGGTTCTCCTTTCATTTAACTAATACTATAAGATTGCATTCTAGTAAAAAAAGCTGCTTTACATTCCTTCAAGACTAAGCCTGAAGGCTGCTCTCCACAGCTACCACTTGGATAGCTTTCTAAGGTTATCTTTGACCTCTTAAATCACGATAAGGGCTGTTTGGACTACTGCAAGGTGCCCACTATAACTAGTGGACATCATATACCAGGCCACCTTCTCACAGGCTGCAATACCCGAACCTCTGTGCACCGCATACTTCTGCAAGTGCATGTGCTTGTTGGCAATTCAGTGACAAGTGCATTGGGCTCCAAGTAGCCCCAACCTCTGGCAACTTCTCCTGCAGAGATCTTCAGTCACTTCGCACCGAGTGCTCCGTGGCCTGTTATTTTGCAAAGCTGCACGAGGACCTCCTGCGACTCCAGTGTCTTCGACCTGTGGGTCCTGCGGAGGGTCAACTACCTCTTCTTTGGGCTTAACCGATTGCTCTGGGCTTGCCCTGACTCTCCCTGCTGTGGGTCAGTCTCCTGGACCTTGCTGGTCCCTATCCCTGCAACGTCTTGCATGGGCAGCATTTGCCAAGGCTTGTTGGTGCTCCAGCCGGACACTGACCCCTCAGCACTCGACATCCTTCATGGGACAGCTCATATCTGGCTCCTGGTAGTCCTCAGCGTCGCCCTGGTCCCCACAGCTGCAGAGTCAAGGTCATCGTCATCTTCCCTGAAGCATCCGACATCGGTGGGCATTCGTCTACAAAGCTCCTGGTCACTCCTAAGTGACCCAGACTCTGTCCCCTCTGCTTTCAGGTTCCTTCCATCAAGAATCCACCTGTGGGTTCCACCGGACACTTTTCTTCTTTCCAGCAGTGGCATTTCTTGGAAGACTCCCATTGAGATCGACGACGGTTTCCGACACCACTTCAGCCCTATGCACCCGGCTTCCCTGGGATAAGTAACTCTGGTACTTCGGTATCCACGGGTGGGGTGGCTCTCCAACCTTCTATGTTCTAAAGGGTTTCTTCCTAATCCACTGGGAAGGTGTCATGACCCCTAGATTTTGTGCTTTCATGACCCCCTAGACTCTGTGCTTTATATCTGGCACTGTGTGTTCTAATGCCGTTGTGTTTTATTTGCTTGCCTAGCACCATTACTGTAAGGTGGTACCCTGGCCGTGTTATAAAGACTTGTCACAGGGTCTACGCTGCCACACTTGTTCAAAGGATTAATCCTTTTATGTACCAGATATCCAAGCTCTTTCTTTCGCTTAAAAGAGAAGGCATGCCAAATTGTCCCAGCTCTTTTATTTTCAATATGTAACGTTATTTCTTTTTATTCTGCAGTCTTTAGCCAGTTCGCGAGGTGCAGTCTTTTGATGCACCAAGGATGCGGTACGTCACGCAGCTCCTATAAAGAGAGCCGCGTCCATCCGCTCCCTGCAGATTATTCCTGAGCTATGACGAGTGGCAGGAGTGTATTCATTCCTGTTTCCTGACGTCTTCACAGTTCACCCTTGTATGCCGGTTTCCCTTCTGTAGTGTCCGGCTGGACACGTTCTAGTGTTCTGCGTGTTGTACCCCACACTTTTCACCCACCCACCACAGGCGTCACCGGTCAGGTGACCCTGCAAATAAAAGGGGTCAGGCGCACGTGCCCTGGCCCAGTTCCAGTACCCTACACAATGTGTCCGTGCCATCATTTATCCAGCATGTGGGCCTAGCGCCCACAACAGCGACGAGGGGGTCTGACCCCATGTGTCGGCCGGCAGCGGTCGTTCCGTTTGTCGTGGTGGGAGAGTGACCAGAACTTAAGGCACCACCGCATCGGCTGCCACCACGAGGGCAACCCAGCCTGGGCAGGACAGACCTACGGGCAAAGAGCGAGTACGTCAACCCCAGAGGAGGATGTACAGACCTTTCGTTGCTGGAAGGAAAGTGGAAGTTGTACTCGCTGCCATCCGCCTGCTGAAGAACAGTGTGAGGTAGGCAGTGGGGGGGCGGCAAACAGCAGCGCTATTGGCAAGACGCCCACGTGGGCTGTGCTCATCACACAAGTTACTAACTTGTGTAACGATATATCTGTAAGAGACAGTAGTTAGTGACAGATTCCTTACCTTAGAATAGATACCCCAGCAATAGCAACGCCGGTGGTGGGTCTGCGAACAAAGATCAGACAAGGAAGTCCCGGAGGACAGAACGGCCAAAAGCCGTCCCTCCGGACCTGACTGTCAAGGCAGTAATGCTTTGTAAACGTGTGCAGCGAGGCCCACGTAGCTGCCTGACAGATATCCTGCAGCGGAACACCGCGGCCTAAAGCCGTGGTAGCAGCCGTTGCCCTGGTGGAATGGGCACGCAGCCCAACAGGAGGCTCCTTCTTAGCCAAAGAATAGCAGGCTTTGATACACAAGGTTACCCAGCGGGAGATGGTTCTCTTGTGCACCGCCCGACCTTTTTGGCGCCCACGTAGCCAACAAAGAGCTGGTCATCCACCCGGAAGTGTTGTGTGCGGTCGATATAAAAAGAAAGCGCACGTTTTGGGTCCAGACGGTGGAGCCTCTCTTCCTCTCTGGAAGGATGCGGAGGCGGAAAGAAGGTGGGCAAAGTGATGGTCTGCCCAATGTGGAAGGCAGTAACCACCTTTGGCAAGAAGGACGGACGCGTCCGAAGAACAACCTTGTCTGGATGGACAGACAGAAAGGGAGAGTTTGCATGATAGAGCCTGGAGCTCACTCACCCGCCGAGCGGAGGTGATGGCCACCAGAAAGGCAGTCTTCAGAGTCAGAAGACGGAAGAGGACAGTTATGTAGAGGCTCAAAGGGAGCGCACATGAGAAAAGTAAGAACCAAGTTCAAGTCCCACTGAGGCATGACAAACGGAACAGGAGGGAAGAGGTGTGTAATGCCTTTTAGAAACCTGTTAACAACAGGGGACTTGAAAAGGGAGGGCTGATTAGAAAGCCTGAGGAAGGCCGAAATGGCACAAAGAGAGCCCTTGATGGTACCCAGGGCAGAACCCTGTTGGGCCAGGGAAAGAAGGAACAGAAGAACCTCAGAAAGAGGGGCAGAGAGGGCATTCACAGCCTTTGCTGTGCACCATGCCACAAACTTGTTCCACCTGCAGGCGTATACCACCTTAGTGGAGGGACGCCTGGCTGCCAGAATCACATCACAAACTTCGGGAGGCAAGTCGAAAGGAATCAACTGCCGCCGCTCAATCTCCACGCAAGCAGGTGGAGGCTGGACAGGTTCGGGTGGAGGACCGTCCCCTGCTGCTGCGACAGAAGATCCTCCCGAAGAGGCAGACGGTTCAGGGATCGACGCTCATACTGAGTAGCTCGGGATACCAAACTCTTCGAGCCCAGTCCGGAGCCACAAGGATGACTTGGGCCCGGTCGCGCCGAATCTTCTTCAACACTCTGGGTAGAAGTGGTATAGGCGGAAAGGCGTACAATAGACCGCAACTCCACTCGCGACGAAAGCGTCGCCGAGCGAGTGACGCCTTGGAAATTCCAACGCGCAGAACTGATGACATTGCGCGTTCTCTTCGGTGGCGAATAGATCTAACCAAGGCTCTCCCACTGTAGAAAGAGTCCTTGCGCCACTTCCGAGTGAAGACGCCATTCGTGATCCATCATGCACCTGCGGCAGAGTTCGTCCGCCCTGGCGTTCAGGGAACCTGCCAGGTGTTGAACCATCAGGAACATGCCCTGATGTTCCAGCCATGTCCAGAGGTGCAGAGCCTCCTGACAGAGGGTCCACGACCCCACCCCGCCTTGTTTGTTGCAGTACCACATGGCGGTGGTGTTGTCTGTGAACACCTGCACTACCTTCCCTTTGACATAAGGAAGGAATGCCTTGAGTGCAAGTCTCATCGCCCGGAGCTCCAGAAGGTTGATATGGAGCCGGGACTCCGCCGGAGACCAGAGGCCTCTGATCTCAGCCTCTCCCATATGACCGCCCCATCCCAGAAGGGACGCGACCGTCACAACTGTGTGCTCTGGCTGGGGAAGGGAGAGGGATCTGCCCATGACCCATTGCCGGTTCGAGAGCCACCACTGCAACTGTTTTGCAGTCCCCTCCGAGATCTGGACGTGATCGGACAGGTTGCCCTGGTGCTGCACCCACTGGAACTTCAGGTCCCACTGCAGAGCCCGCATATGCCATCTGGCATGATCGACCAGCAGGATGCAGGACGCCATGAGGCCCTGCAGCCTCAGGGTCATCCGTACCGAAACCCAGGATAAAGGCTGAAAGATCGGAATCATAGCCTGAATATCCCGGACTCGCCGTTCGGGAGGATAGGCCCGAAACTGCGTCGTGTCCAGAACTGCTCCGATGAAAAGGAGCTGTGGAGAAGGAATCAGATGCGACTTCGGCACATTGATGGAGAACCCCAGCGAGTGCAGGAGTTCGGCCGTAGTCTGGAGGTGGGAGACGACTGCCTGGGACGAGCCCGCCTTCAGCAGCCAGTCGTCGAGGTAGGGAAGACTGAAACCCCTGCCCGAGCGCAGATGAGCTGCGACCACCGCCATCACTTTCGTGAACACCCGAGGGGCACTGGTAAGGCCAAAGGGGAGCACGGTGAACTGAAAATGCTCGAGGCCTACCGTGAACCGCAGGTAACGCCGGTGGGCCGGCAGGACGAGGATGTGGAAATAAGCGTCCTGCAAGTCCAACGCTACCAACCAGTCTCCAGGGTCGAGGGCAGTCAAGACCTGAGCTAGGGTGAGCATCTTGAACTTCTCCTTCCGGAGGAAGCGATTGACGTTCCGGAGGTCCAACATAGGACGCATGTCCTCCTTGTCCTTTTTGGGCACCAGAAAGTAATGGGAGTAGCAACCACGTCCTACTTCTGGGGTCGGAACACGCTCGATGGCCCTCTTGGCCAAGAGGGCCGTGACTTCCTTCTGCAGAAGCATCAAGTGATCCCCTGACATGCGGTGGAATTGAGGTGGCATGGCTGGGGGGTGGTCTCGAAGGGAGGGAGTAGCCCCTTCGGACAATGTCCAAGACCCACCTGTCCGAGGTGATGGGACGCAAGTGGTGAAGGTGATGGCGGACCCTGCCCCCTACTGGCGTGCTGTGCACCTGAAAGGAGGGACTAGGAGGGCTTGGAGGCCACGGACGGGTTGGAGGTGGTGGCCTGACCCGCACGCTGGTTGCCCGAACCGCCACGGCGGTATCCACGTCCTCGGCCACGCGAAGACGCTTGCTGCGCGGGCCAGTGGCTGGGCTGTTGACGTGACTGGGCGCCCCTTCCGTGGCCACGAAAGGGGCGAAAAGCAGAGGTTAGCGGAGGGCGCACAACAGAAAGGCCCAGGGACTTGGCAGTAGCCCGTGAGTCCTTAAAACGCTCCAGCGCATGGTCTGCTTTGGAACCAAAAAGACCGACTCCATCAAAGGGCATTTCCATGAGTGTATTCTGGACATCACCCGAGAAACCAGTTGTTCTCAGCCAGGCGTGGCGACGCAGCACCACCGTCGTTGCAAGCGATCTGCCACCGAATCCCACAGGGAGTGGGTATATCGGCCCAAAAGGCAAGCGGTGTTCACCGACCACAAGCCAGCACTGGAGGAAGAAAAGGCCTTCTTCCCAAATTGGTCCAGGCGTTTGGATTCCCTATCCGGAGGGGCGGTAGGGAAGGCGGTTTGGGAGGCAGAGGCTTGGACAACCAAGCTCTCGGGGGTGGGGTGCTGAGAGAAGAAACACGGGGTCGCCCGGAGCAGGGCGATGGCGTCGGGCTACGTTCCTATCCACAGGAGCCCCTGTGGTGGGCTTGGACCAGGCGCCCAAAGAACGTCAATCAGTGGATCATTAAACGGCAGCACAGTCTCCGCAGAGGAGGCTGCCGGCTGAAGCACTTCCGTCAAGAGATTAGTCTTGACAGCCAGAGTAGGCAATTGGAGGTGCAAGGCTCCAGCTGCTCTACGCAACACCGTTGCGAAATTTGCTCCCTCCTCCGTAGCCACGGGAGGAGACAGCATGCCAGTGTCAGGGGAAGTATCTAGACCACTGGCATCCCCAAGTTCCTCTGCCCAGTCCTGATCATACTCACACTGCTGTGTGAGAGGGTCTTCCGACCCCTCCCAGCTCTCCTGGTCCTCCTCTGGTGAAAAATATGGAGGAGGAGGGACATTTGGGACCCAAGGTCTCATCAGCGCCGGAGCCGGCGTCGAGCGACACCGGTCCGGCTCCATGTCCGAACCCGGAATGAGCTGGGGAACGATGTCGTCCGGAGCCCCGGACGGCGTCAGGAACGGCACCGGGGACATCGGCGTCGGCGGAGGCGTGGTTAGGTCAACCGGCGTCGATGGGGGTTGCGGCACCACCGGGGCCGGGATCGAGGCCGGGGCCGGAGCCGAGGCCGGGATCGAGGCTGGCGGGACAGGCGACGCCGGGACCGGAGACGTCGGCGACGCCGGAGCAACCCCATCAGGGCCTGCGGGGCCCGAAGGCGCACCGGAGGGACCTTGAGGCCCGAAGAGGCGGGCCATGGCCGACAGGAATTCCTGCACTTGGGCCGGAGTCGCCCCCGAACCCGGAAAGGACGAGTAATGAGGGGGCGGCTCGACAGGCACGTCCGGGGCCGCGGGGACGGTGCCGACAGGGGCCTCAGCCGAGTCGTGAGACCGGTGAGGCGAAGTCTTAGAGCGATGATGCTTCTTAGACTTCTTGTGCTTCGACTTACCCGAGGAGCGCGAAGACTTGGACTCCGACGACCGGCGGGGACTCCGCGACCGGCCCCTCGACCTCTCCCGGGACCGGGGCTTGGTGTGGCGCGGAGCCGACTGCCGGACCTCGAGTAGCTTTCGAGACCGCTCTTGCAAAGCCTTCGGGTGAAGTTTCCGGCAGTCAGGGCACGACTTTGTGTCGTGGTCTCGGCCGAGACAGAAGAGACACTCTAGGTGCGGGTCTGTGATCGACATCATTCGACCACAGACGTCGCATGGCTTGAAGCCGGGCATCCCTAACACCTTGGAGTCGAGACGACTCAAAAAGAAACAGTGAAAAATCACAAAAAAATGTAGTCAAAAATTGACTAGTGCACTGCTCTTCCCGGATCTGCGCTTACTGGCGCGGAAAAAGAAGAACTGACGTCAGCGCGCAGGGGCGGCGTCTAAGTACTGCCCGCTACGTCATCCCGGCGATCACGACGCCGACGACGGACGTGGAGCCGCACGACGCCGCGTACCGACGCGCAATGGTACTGCTACGCAAAAACTTTCCGGATCCAGCCTGACGCCTGGGGATATTCTAAGGTAAGGAATCTGTCACTAACGTGTCTCTTTCAGATAAGGTATGCCAGGGCCCATGCCATGTTATGCCCCATACCAAGCGGTGCACCCATAGCGGTTTCAGTCTGCAGAGACCTGTCCCAGCTGGGGTAGAGAGAAGCAACGCGCTTCTGATAAGGCGAGCAGCACGAAGAAACCCATGTAGCCCTGCCCTTGTGCCAGCAATATAAGGAGTCCTCCCTGTGAACACTGCTACACCAGCACCGGAGGAAGTACTGCCCCCAGGAAAAGAGGAAAGGACCAAGACGGTGCCTGGCCAAAGCAACGCACCGGGACCTCCAGTCCCTGCATAGGGCCGCAGCCTCAGCGACGCCGCGCAGCCCATAATCGAAACACCAGCAGTGGCAGTACAGGCCCCATCAGCGCTTCAGGCAACTGAGGCCACACTACGACGGTGCAAGCAGCTCGCACCGGCATCCCCATGCATCACGGACCTGGGTCGTCACTGCCGCGAGAGCGCGCAGCTCAATACGAGACCCCCCCTGAAGCACTCTTGACGGTCATGCGCCGCACCACAAGCTGAACCCAACCAATACCGGCAGCGCCCGCGTGGGCAGAATGACCCACAGTTCCTACACCATCCGCGGTACCGTGCAGGCAGTGCATCGCGTGGTGCATGAGGAAAAACGGCAGAATGGGCGACGTGGCCCACAGCATGAAGAGAGTCTTGCAGCCTCCCATAATGCCAGCAGAGCCCGAGAGAGCCAGTGAGAGCCACCAATGCCCCCAGAACCTCACCTTCTCTGCTGAAGCACAGGCGCCAGGAGCGGGGCCAACTACTGCACCTGCTCCCGAATGGAGCAACTGGGAGCGGAGGATACGTGGGCCGCATTCTGCACCCCATGCAGACTTTCTAGTGGGACTGAAACCCAGCACCAGTTTTCGTAGCACACAGTTGGAGAAATGACGGCCGGAGCCGATGAAAAGTGCTACAGTGCCACCTAGTGGCCATTTGGAGATGCCGCACCAGCAATATAGAAAAGGCAGCAGCACTAACGAAGTGGTGTACCTCGTGACACCCCAGCTATCCTTGGCCCAGAAAGACTAAACCGGCGAGACAGCCCTGCAGGACAGCCTGCATGTGAGGCTGCTAGGTGACGGAGGGGTAAGCACCTGAAGGAAAGAGCCTGCAGTGTCCTGTGCTCCAACGATCTACAATAAGAGCTGCCAGGAATACAGCAAATGCTAAGACTGCAAGTCCCAAGCAGCCACCACCAAAAGACTGGTAGAAGAGAGCACAGCACACCCCCTCCCTATGGACTGCCCAGTGGCCTGAAGTGAAGTGACTGCAAGCCCTCAGCAAAGAGCCCCAAGAAACCCCACGCCGCAGAGCATAAAGAAAGGCAGTGCCTAACAACAGTGAAGAGGAACAAAACAGCATGAGCTACTGAATTTCAGGTTGCAGTGCCTGTGAGGAGCGTGTAACGTCAGCAACGCTGCCCCGGTCCCCAGAGGAAGTAAGAACACTTCAACATAGACAGCTAGAGCCAGTAAGCACTGCTGTCACACCCTGCAGCTGGAGATCTGTTTTCCCCAGCGAAGGCTCACTGAGTGTCAGTCTGAGAGAAGATGAAAAGTCCCAGAGGAGATAAGTGAGCACTGCGCGAACCCCAGTGGCTGTTGACACCACCACAAGCGAGGAAACTACATCACAAGCCCCTGGCGATGAGCAGTCACCACGGCAAGCCAGGAGAAAGGCCACTCCAAGTACCAGAAGAGGGCGTCCATGAAGGAGAACCAAGAGCGCGGAGTCCGAGGTGCGCCGACACATACACCCAGAAGAGCGACAGCACAGGCTTGCGCCAGGGAGATAGAGACATCTCCACAGAAAAGAAGCAATGCTGAAAGCAGCAAGGGGAGCATCCACATCTCCACTGTTCCAGCGATGCCCCGCAGTGGGCCAAAGACAGCACAGTGTCCTCCCTCACACCGCCTCAAGACGGAGTCGCCAGTGACCCAAGACAGGCAAGAGGAGAGTCGCACACTCCAAGTGGCAAGCTGCCACCGCAACATGTGTTCCAAAGACATGCAACACATGGCCGGATGCCACCTCGAACCACAAGCATGGTGCACGTCACTCGAAGTGACCAAGCATGCCTGAACGGAGGCAGGATGAAGCGCCACGATGGCGCAGCCTCGAGGCGCAAGCATGACGCCCTCGAGTGAAGAGAAGAGGAGCACCGCGAAATCCCTGACGAGGGGATGGTGCCCGTGAAAGGTCCCCAAGAGGAAGAAGCAGAAGCAAGTCCTACTGACTGGACAGACCTGCGACAGGTCCGCAGAAAAGTGAAGACCATCCCAAGGACTGGACGCGACCAGTGAGATGTCCATGTGGCGCAAACATGAGACATGTGGCAGGACGCCACATCCAAGTGAGGACCTGGTCGGAAGGAGGAAATGAGAGTGACAGGACGCCACTCCGCGAAGGAAGAAAGAACAGTGGCACAAGGCCACAGGGCAGACAACCACCACAGGCGCGCAAGATGGAACGGAGAAGAGCAACAGGACAGAGGACTCGTGCCAGCATTGGAGAAGGTATTCATCAGCACAAGCCAGCCACTGGGGTGCAGAGACATCACTGGAGACAGCCTCGCGGGAGGACCAACCGTAAGCCGCTTGCAAGCGCGATCTGTGTCCATGCCCCACGCTTCGCAGTTCGACCGTCCTCTCATCTGTTACCGGCTGCTTAGTATCGATAGCACCACTCCTAGCAAGTGCACCTACTGGAAGACAACTGCAAGTGGCCACGAAGTCCCTCCAGTCCTCCTCACTCCACAAGGTCACCCATGGCAAGAGATCTCCGCCTGTTGCCCAACTGAAGGAATATCACGGTTTGTCATCGTCATACAGGTGCATCATCACCAATGACGGCAAAGGAGCATCGTACCACCAGAGTGGATCCCAACACTACAGGCAACCGGAGTTCAACGAGGCTAGCCAGCCAGGAACCTTCTGTGTGCCCCCGTCGACCTGAAGCCTGCCGAAGTGGAGCATACCCGACCATTGGAATATCCACCCTTGGGGTTACACAAGGCTTGGCCGTGGCCCTGTTGGGAGTTCTGCAGTGACCCCTCAGAGCAGCCTACGAAAGGCCTGCACAGCCCACGCGGTCAAGTTGCAATCCAGGGGCAAGGGCCTCAACGGAGTTCCTGTGAGAGGGGAATCCGAATAGGAGAGATGCGTCGGCAGCAGCTCCACGACAGGCACGGGAAGCATGGAGGTCACAGTCGAAGACTCTTCACCCAAAGACCATCAGAGGAAGGCACAGAACCTGAGTCCTGACGGAGAGAACACCTAGACTGAGACACCACCCTCTGCGGCTACATGAGCAACTTGGCGGTGGTTCTGTTTGCAGTTCCTCAGCGACGCCTTTGCGCGGCCCACACGAAGCCCGCACAGTCCACACGGTCCCATGGCAGCCCAGCAGGAAGGCCCTCCAGGAGGCTTCAGTGAGCGAGGAGTCCAGGCAAGAGAGGCAAGTCTGAAATTGCTCGGCTGTCAGGAGCTAGAAAGACCATCAAGCACGTCGCCTCCAAGGGAAAGCCTCACACACCGAGATCATCCCCAACAGCTGTAGGTTTGTCGTCCACCAGAACCTGAGCACCTGCGAGATCTCCAGAGATACTTGAACTTTGTACATAGACTCCAACACCGTGAGACCAGGCCAGCCTAAAGTACATCGCCAAGGCAGACTAAAGCATCCTGACCATGCGGTCCAAAGCTCCAGCGCCGCCTGGCTGACGGCCTGAAGAGACTCATTTGGTGCTATGTGTTTGTTTATTTGTTTTCTTACAGGTTGGACTTTTGTTTGTTTCTTTTCCTTAAAGTTTGGGAGGGATGTAGTGTCCGGCTGGACACGTTCTAGTGTTCTGCCTGTTGTACCCCACACTTTACACCCACCCACCACAGGCGTCACCGGTCAGGTGACCCTGCAAATAAAAGGGGTCGGGCGCACGTGCCCTGGCCCAGTTCCAGTACCCTACACAATGTGTCCGTGCCATCATTTATCCAGCATGTGGGCCTAGCGCCCACAACACCACACCTTCCATGAAGGATCATTCCGGGGACGTGAATAATAAGGTAGAAGACGGCGGCTTTAATCTTTTTAGTTTTCGGCTGGCTTGTATATTATAAGGAATGCGCACGTGACAAACGAACGTGTTGCATATTCAGGAACAAGGTCAAGGAACACACTCGTGTATTTGGTGCTATCTAAGAAATGCGCACATGTTCGTAATATCAAAGGAATGTGCACGAGACAAACCAACACGTTGCATATTCAGGAACTAATTAAAGGATTGCGCTCATGAGATTCTAACGTGTCGCTTATTCAGGATCCTCTTGACTCAGTTAATAAACGACTCTCTGGACACATTCTATGTTTGAAACTATATACAATAAATCTGGATTCACAGATAATTATCCAGGAGATGTATAAATAACTGCATGATTAGCATATAGAAAGAACAGAAGATGGATACTCAGTAAACTCGTCAGTATGGACTAGAATTTAGTGGTATTAAACAAAACAGTATTCAGGAGAGTGCTCCCAAGCCTTGTAACGTTGTTACTGGATATATGTGATTATTACAAGTATATGGTTTTGTTTGAACTTCCTGACTTTCTTTTCACAGGTAAATGTTGTTTACTTTTCAAGTTATATATACATACTAAAGAAGAGTTAGACGCTAGAGAACCTGAACTCAACTGTGTATTGCCTTCGTTCCAGGTCTCCCTCCCCGCAGTACCCTCCCTAATTCCCTTCCCCTCGTCTGGCCACTTTGATCCTCTGGTGTATTGTACGCAGAGTCAAAGCTGCCGGAAGGCGGGCGTCTTGAGGGTACTGCTCCTGAGGAACTAGACACCTGACAGAAGGGTCCTTAAACTGTAAAACTGCAACCGCGACTCTCCCATTGAATTGTACGTAGCACGCAGTCGTGTTCTCACACTGCACCCGTCCTCCGTGGGGTCCCTCCTTACTCACCTTGGGTGGTTCCTTGGGGTCCCAGCGATTCTACAACCTCTAGACACTGTCTTGACTCGAGTTGTGGTTCTTATGCCACTATTTTAGTATATGGTTTGGTCTCCCCGGAGCCCACTCTGTATTAGTGCTACTTACGATTGTTTCTGTGCCACAGTATTGTGTACTTTGTGTTTATCTGCGTGTAGCAGATACTGTGAGGTATTTAAGGAGTGTTATAATAATAAATACATATTTTTATAACTACTGTGTGGTTCTTCTTTCATTTAACCAATACAATAAGGTTACATTATGGTAAAACAAGCTGATTAACATTCCTTCAAGACTAAGCCTGAAGGCTGCTCTCCACAGCTACCACTTGGATAGCTTTCTAAGGTTATCTTTGACCTCTTAAATCACCATAAGGGTTGTTTGGACTGGTGGAAGATGCCCACTTTAATTAGTGGACATCATATACCAGGCCAACTTCTCACACCTCACTATAAGGTACTGAGGACCTTCAGATGCTATGGACTTCTTTTAATGACGCGCAAAATGAATAAATGTGAGTTTGACATACCATATAAATTGATAAAAGAATGCAGAATGCGTATTATTTTTTTTGTCTCAGAAATGCAGCGAAATTCTCTTCTACAACACTGCCACTGCTGGTCATTCAGTATATTCTGCAGATGGAAAAGTCCACAGTTAGTGCATTTACCATAATTAGAAATTGAATATTTTCAAACTAATGCAATACAACAAAAAATTGATTTTTATAAAGCCTTAATAGTTCAGTACTATGGTGTGAGAAATATTTTGTTTCAAAATCTTTTTATTGAGTTTATACCAATTCAGAGAAAAATATTGTAGTCGCAACAAGTATAGCATACAGGCCAAGAGTTACAGATATTCCCCAAGTACACACAGCTTGTTAACAAGGTCTCAGCCCCATAGGTATTCATACTAGTTTGTCCCAATCTACACCTTTAGTATCGTGCAATGCACTAATTACCAAATTGCCCTGAGGTGGGACCTTTGCTAGTATGCACTTGTGCATCCTACCCCAACTGTATACCCTAAGAAAGGCAAGTAAAGAAGAGGAAAACCAAAAATAAGAAGAAGAAAAAGAAAGAAAGAAGAACTAAGTGTGAACCAAACTAATGTATCATGGTGATTGTGTACCAAAGCGGGCCGAATGGTGGGGTGGGTCCGTGGGCGGGGTCAGGGTCGGTTCTCTCTCATCGTATGCTCGTCTAAATCTCGCCCCCCTTCAGTTAAATGTGAATAAGGTGAAGCGCTCGCAGTCTGGGGCTACATGCGAATAAGGGCACACCTTCTGACAGATATTCCACCAGCGGGGACCAGATGTACTCGAACCCCTTTCTTGAACCCTCTGTTATGTCTGTCAACCGCTCTAGAGCTAACGCTCGCCACAATCTAGCATGCCATTGCGTGATGGACGGAGCCTCCGCCCCCTTCCAGGCAGTTGCAATAGCCATCTTAGCGGTGCCCAGGTACAGCCACATGATGGAGCGATCTCCGTATGTTTGCTGCTTCAGAGTCGGGTCTTGGATCCCCAGGAGAGTGTGGTCTATGGTATCTGGGATGGGGTACCCTAGTATCAGTTTAATCTGTGATAGAATCTCCTTCCAGAATGGCTGAATAGAGGGGCAGTCCCACCAGATGTGTCGGAAGTCTCCCAAGAGCCCACAGCCCCTCCAGCACCTGTCCGTAGTGTTAGGGAATATTTTATGCAATTTCTGTGGGTGCAAGTACCAGTCATACATAATTTTATTGTGAGCCTCTCTCAAGTGCATAGAGCGGTTGTGTTTGGCGATGTCCTTATATAAGCGGCTCCACTGTTTCTGCTCCAGTGGCCTAGAAAGGGTAGAGTCCCAGAAAGTCCTGTGTCTCGGAGTCGACTGTGGGCTCAGCAACCTAATGAGGGAGTACAGAAAAGAGATAGTCCCCTTGGTGGAAGCCCCTGATTGTGCAAATTTCTCAATCGGGAGCAGGTCCCTGGTCGCGGCCAGCCGCACCTAGTGTTGCTGCACCCAATGCTTGAGCTGTGTGTAATGGTAGCCCTCTGTGGGTTGTAACTGGAATGCTTTGGCGCATTCCGCAAACGTCAGGAGTTCCCCCTTTTTTGTATAGGTGAGAGATCATAAGGCAACCCCCTATTCTCCATTGCTTAAATGACCCCTCTCGCAATGCCAGGGGGAACTCCGGGTTGAAGTGAATGGGGGTGTAGGGCGATGGAAAGGTTGTCAGGGATAATGTCTTTGTAAAAAGGTCCCAGACCCGCAGGGTGGTGGCCGTGGGGGTGCTGAGGTAAGTGTTTGGGGGCCTAAGCTGCTTCTTTAACCACAAGAGATCCCAGATGGTCCTGCCTGTTATTTGATGGTCCATATGGAGCCAATATTTTTCGGACTCTCTGAGGGACCATTCTGTCAGCACCCGGAGCTGGGCAGCTCTGTAATATCCCCTGAAATCCGGGAGGGCTAAGCCTTCCTCTGCTCGCGATCTGGTTAACACTCGGTAGGATAATTGGGCTCTTTGTCCCTGCCATATGAATTTAGTGATCAATTTTTTCAGCTCTATAAATAGTTCCCTGTCAACCGGGATCGGAAGTCCCTGAAAGAGGTAGAGTAAACTGGGGAGGACATTCATCTTAATTGCATTGATTCTCCCTATCCAGGAGGTAAAGTCAGCTTTACACCTATTCAGGTCAGCTTTAATCTGATGCAACAAGGGTGGGTAATTGGCCTTATAGAAGCCAGCAATTTTTAGAGTGAGTTTGACCCCTAGATATGTGATGTCTTTACCTGTACAGCAGAAAGGGGAGGTCTCCTTTATCCTTCCCATCACCTCTCCCAACAGAGCTAAGTTGAGCAGGAATGACTGAGAGGTTCACCTTGAACCCGGAGACTACTTCAAAGTGATCAAGCTCCGCTTGTATGGCCGGAAGCAAATTCAGCGGATCAGGGACGAGAAGCAGGACGTCGTCCGCAAAGTGGGAGATCTTATGGTCATTGGTGCCAAATGTAACCCCTCTTATATCTGGGTTTGCCCTGATCCGCTCCACCAGGGGTTCAATGCTAAGAGCAAAGAGCATGGGGGACAGAAGGCAGCCCTGCCGTGTCCCCCGCGAGAGTGCAAAAGAGTCGGAGACCACCCCGATTACGAGGACTTGAGATCTGGGAGAGTGATAATTGGCCCGCACCATACCAATAAATGTTTCACTGAAGCCGAATCTTCTCAATGTTTGCAGGAGAAAAGGTCAGTCGACCCGATCAAAGGCCTTTTCTGCGTCTAACGAGAGGAGGGCTGCGGGAATGCCCTTCTTCTGTACCTTCCCAATTATATGAGCTATTCTCCGCAAATTGTCATGGGTCTGCCTTCCCTTAATAAACCCTGATTGATCGGGATCAATCAGAGCGGGAAGGAGGTTTTCAAGGCGGGTGGCCAGTATTTTAGAGTACAATTTTGCTGCTAGGTTCAGAAGTGCGATAGGCCTGTATGAGGCGCAAGCTTTAGGGTCCTTCCCTGGTTTTGATATGACGGTGACTAACGCCTCCCCCATGGTATCTGTCACCCTTTGGGCATTTGCTATGTCGTTAAAAAGGGTCACCAGATGGGGAGTCAGCTTGGGTGCGAAGGTACGATAGAATTGAGCATTTAGCCCGTCCAGGCTGGGGTCCTTCTGCAGTTTCAAAGCGTCTATCGCCTTCTGGACCTTTTCCCCGGTGAAGGGGCGACTAAGTTCCTCGTTGGTGTGGGCTGAGACCTGAGGCAGGTTGAGGGGCCCCAGATAGCTCTCCTGGGCTTGGGCCTCCAGCGGGTCGGCGGTGTAGAGGTTGCGATAAAAATTCCCAAAGGCATTTGCTTTACCCTCCTCGTTAAGATGGGAGACGCCCGCGTCATCCACTATTTGTTTGATGTATTCTTTTTCTTGTTTTGCCCTCAACTGCCGTGCCAGTAGGGTGCCTATTTTGTTGCCACTTTTGTAGCCCCGGGCCTGAAGCCTTAGAATAGATTTCTCTGCCCTGTTGGTGTATATGGCCTTTAATTAACCCTTTAGGGACGTGACCTTGCGGTGGGTTTGGATCGACGGGTTCTCTTGGTGTGTTTTTCTGCTGTTTGTAGTTTCCTTCTAACAGGAGTCTCTCCCCCCTCTGCTGATTTCTAAGCATAGTGGCTAACTCTATGCACTTGCCCCTAATAACCGCCTTGAAGGCGTCCCAGTTGTTCGCGTAAGATGTGAGGGCAGGGTCGTTGGTATTAAAGTACTCTGTGATCGCCTTCCTTAGTTCCTCCCTGAGAGTCTATCCCTGCTAAGGAAGTTGGGAAAAATACCATCTCCTGTGTTTCGAGCGCGGGGCTGGCCAATTTAGTACTACCTCAAGGGGGCATGATCTGAGAGGCAAATCGGGTGAAACCTAGTACCCGCGACTGTATATAGAAGGGATTGGCTGAGAAAGATGTGGTCTATTCTAGAGTAGGTTCTGTGGGAGTGAGAGAAAAAAGAATAGTCCCTTGTCGCAGGGTGGGCTTCCCTCCAAGCATCCTGTAGGCCAAAACGCTGAAGAGAGGCATTAAGGGTCCTACTGAATGTCTCTCCTGTTGCCCTGTGCGGGTGGGTCGTGTCCAGTGCCGGGTCCCATATTAAGTTGAAGTCCCCCAGCAGTAGAATGTCTCCCATTGCAAACCCCTCTAGTGTTGTTAAGAATGCCTCTAGGAAGTCCAGTTGCCCTGTGTTGGGTGCATAGATCGTGGCAATGGTGCAGGAACGACCCTTAAGCCTTACCCCGGGCCATCAGAAAGCACCCTGCCGAGTCTGTTTTTAGTAGCCTGGTGATTGAATGGGACCGAGGAATGGAGGAGAAGAGCCACTCCATTTTGTTTCGTGGGGCAGATGAACGGAAGATCTGCGGGTATCGTTTGTGTTTCAGCCGCATCTCCTCACTTTTCTTTAAATGGGTTTCCTGCAGGGCGGCTATCATAATCTGGTGGTCAGTTAAGAATTTCCACAGGCTTTGCCTCTTGTTGGGGGGAGTTCAGAACCCTGACATTCCAGGATAAGCAACTAACCGCCATTTATCATTTTGAGGGCACCCCCTCCCGCAGCTCCCACTCCAGCCTCCCCACAAGCAGCATACCTCCCCACCCCATTCTACCCCCTCCCACGGCTCTGCCTGAGACATCAACTGTATGGGCACAATGATACAGAACATATAAAACGAGAATAAACAAGAACTGAGAGTTGTGGGGTCTTCCATCCCAGAGGAAGGCCTCACTATGACTAACTCTAGGAGCGAGCCCACTTCAGCTCCCGGAACCCCATAACCAATTCGCTGGGGCACTTACGTGCTTACTCTTGTGAAAGTTTCAGTTACCCACAAACTTTAGCTTTAACAGGATCAAAAACACGCATAGTGTCTATCAGAGTAGGAGTCTCGGAACTTGATGCGTCAATAATGGGGCCATTCCCCCTAGTGTTCTCCCTACTGCATCCCCCCATACCAGGTATCTAGAGAGGTCTAGGCTGGGGCGCATAGAATGCGTGAGACCAAACCGAGGTCCTTAGGCTCTCCCACCTTCAGTCGGTGCTTTTTTGCCCCCTCAACTGGTCGTCCGCCATGGGCCGCCACCACGTCGCTCCTTCAGTTGCTCCCCTTCGTCATCTCTCGATGTTGTCACTCGTGTCGGGGAGGGAAGTCTGATTCCCAGGAGGTCCGCCGCTTCTTCCATCTCTGTGCAGTGGAGATGCTTATTGTCCCTTTGGAATGCGATGCCAAAGGGGTAGGTCCAGCGGTACTTTGTTTGACGTTCTCGCAAGGCTTCTGTGATCGGTCGGAACTGCTGTCGTCATGCTAAAGTGGCCTGAGCCACGTCCTGGAAGAGTGAACATTAGACGTTTTGGAATGTAACTTTGTCCGTACTTCTCGCTCTTTGAAGGACCAATTCTTTCGTTTTGAAGGAGCTGAATTTTGCTAACATGTCTCTTGGCCTCCTGTTGTTTCCGGGCAGCCTCGGCCCCACTCTATGTACCCTTTCCAGTTGCACCTCTGGGCTTCCCTCTCCGAGGACGGTGGAGAAGAGGCCTACCATGAACACCTCCAGATCAGGGCCCTCGTAGCCTTCTTTCAGGCCTCTGACCCTTATGTTGTCCCGTCTTGAGTGGTTCTCTAAGTCCTCACATTTGAGCGCAGATGCTCGTAGCTGGCCGCGAACCTCTGTAGCGCTCTCCTCCAGTGGCTTCATGCGTTCTTCCAGTTCCTGGCATTTCGCTTCCAGGTCTAGGGTGCGAGTTCCTACCGAATCCACATCGGCCTGTAAGGCCACCAACTTCACCCTCATCTCCACTCTGAACGCTTCACATGGAAGCATCCATGTCCGACTTGATATCCTCCTGTGTCTCCTTCCTGAAGTCCCTGAGTTATGCCAGCAAATCTTCCCGGGTGAGAGCCATGTTGCCACCAGTCTGCGTTTCTCCTTCCTTAGCTGTCCCTGCGCCAGGCGGAGCAAAGTAGTTGGAGACTTTATTATTGGTGGCCTTTTTGGGTGGCATGTGGGGGCAGGGCGTCCGGTCAACTCGGGCCGCCCTCCCGCAGTTCAAAGCATGACCAAGGAGAAATACACCCGAGGATAGGTCAGCAAGGGGCTACGAGCCTATCTATCCCGATGGCATTGCTTCTCTCTGGAGGCTTCAATCAAGACCCCAAAGGCCTCTCTGGGACTTCAGAGCCCCGCTTTCACTCTCTTTCTCGTGGGAGCTCCTTCGGCATCGGGGTGGCTGGGGAGGGGGTCAGTGCCTGCTACCACGAAGATCTACTCTGCTTGAGGGCCTTTCCCCCTGCTCATCATCCTCCCCCTCGCCTTAACAATTTTGCGCTCAGTCATCCGGCACCAACTTAGGGTCAGGCAACTTCTGTGGGAGGTCAGGTGCCCAGCCCTTATTCTTCAAGACACTGTTCCGTACCTGGGGGCCCCGCTGCCAACCGGGGGGTCCAGACATCACCCGCCTCTAATCCGCCGCCTGCGAGCCCCGTAGCACTGACTTCTCCTCACTTTGTCCGCCAGGCTCGGGACCGCCGCATGGCACACCAATAGCAATTAAGTCATCTGATAAGTTCAGGGAGGAAGGTTTATGCAGCAGTTAATGAATGAATGAATGTTGCATTTATAGAGCCCCTGGTTACTCCGAACGGAGTGTCCCCGCGCTGAGCAGTCGCATCATGTCCAGGTCAGGAAAGTCAGGGCCAGTGGGCTCTAGCTCTGTCTAAAGAGCCAAGTCTTCAGATACTCTGAATCTTTGGGCTCCTTTGGAAAGTGAAATGGAGTTACAATAACTCAGAGTATCCTCAACAACAATCCATCATGAATATCAGACTTCCACATAGGGAGTGCAGGGAAACAGGTTAAATGAGCTTCCTTCCATGAGAAATTAAGTAAATCGCTCTAACTTAAAGCTACTAATTCCAGCCTCAAAGACAGTAATTTCCTTGGATGACATATTGCTAGCACAAGTATCTAAAGCAGGGTTTGTCAGCCTTGGAGAAAGTCAAAGTCTTTGTTTAGTTATCATGAGCCATATAATGTCATCCACATTACTGCCATCTCAACAGAAATTATACTTATGGGGAAGACCCCACTACAAGGTACTGAGGACCATCAGATGCTATGGACTTCTTGTAATGAAGAGCAAAATGGATAAATGCGAATTTGACTTACCATATAAATTGATAAAGCAATGAAGATTAGGTTTTTGTTGTTTCAGAAATGAAGAGAAATTCTCTTCTGCAACACTGCCACTGCTGGTCATTCAGTATATTCTGAAGATGGAAAAGTCCACTGTTAGTTCATTTACCATAATTAGAAATTGAATATTTTCAAACTAATGCAATACAACCAAAACATTATTTTTATAAAGCCTTAATAGTTCAGTACTATGGTGTTTGAAATACTGTGAAAATCTACAGCTTACTAGAAATTCACATCTCAATTCTTATTTTCAAGCTAGCATACATCTCTCAATCCTATGCACCATCTGCTACCACTCTCTACGCAACTCTCGCACCTCTATTTGGACATAGATAAAAAGATCTTATTGCCAGCCAAGTGAAAGCATACCCTTCCCACTGTAATTCTTCTAGGTTATGGTACACCAATAGCAATTAAGTCATCTGATAAGTTCAGGGAGGAAGGTTTATGCAGCAGTTAATGAATGAATGAATGTTGCATTTATAGAGCGCCTGGTTACTCCGAACAGAGTGTCCCGGCGCTGAGCAGTCGCATCATGTCCAGGACAGGAAAGTCAGGGACAGTGGGCTCTCTAGCTCTGTCTAAAGAGCCACGTCTTCAGATTTCTGCGGAAGCTTGCTTCCGACTGTTCAAGTCTTAGGTTGAGTGGTACCAAGCTCCACAGCTGGGTAGCAAGAAGACCAAAGGAGCAGCCCCCCAGTCATGCCCGGCACACTCTGGGAATTACTGCCAGCTCTGCATCTCCCGATCTAAGTGCTCTAGCGGAAGTGTATGCCTGGATAAGGGGAAAGAGGTAGTTGGGACCCTTCCGGTGCATTATCCTGTGTGTGAAACACAGGGCCTTGAACGATATTCTGTGTCTGACTGGAAGCCAATGGAGTTGAGCCAGACCTGACCTAATGGAAGTCCATTTAGGTATTCTTAATAGCATCCGGGCAGCATTGTTTTGTACTCTTTGAAGCAGTGCCAGTCTGCCTCTAGAGGTCCCCAAATACAGCACATTGCAGTAGTCAAGTCTCGACACCAGCAGGGCCTGCGTAACTGTTTTTTGTGCTGAGGTTGCTATTAGCCTCAGAAACTTCTTTAATGGTCGCAGCACTCCGAAACAGGAGCCCACTGTGGCCCTAATCTGACTATCAAATGATAGCTGGGTGTCGAATAGGATGTCTAGGTTTTTCACTTTAGGTTTAGGGGCTGGGGTGGGGCCCAGATTCGCCGGCCACCATGCCGAGGACCAGATAGAGGGCTGTTTCCCCACCACCAGTACCTTGGTTTTGTCAGCATGTAACTTCAAGCAGCTAGCCTGCATCCAGGTTGCTAGGTCAGCGAGACAAAATTTAAAATTTGCTGCCGCCCTGTTGTCATCATTGGAGAGTGTGATCACAAGCTGAGTGTCATCAGCATATGACACCATTCTCACACCTTGACCCTCGATCAGGTCCACCAAAGGGCGCATATATAGGTTAAAGAGAGTTGGGCTCAGTGCCGATCCCTGGGGCACTCCTCGCCGTAAAGGGATAATATCAGAGGTATAAGGCTTCTGTGTTACCTGGAAAGAGCCCCCGTTTAGAAAGTCTGCAATCCAGTCAAAAGCTCTGCCTTTAATGCCCTGTGTCCACAAACGATCTAATAGCACCGTGTGTGACACAGTATCGAACGCTGCGCTCAGATCCAGCAGAATCAGAGCCCCTGTTTTCCCTTTGTCGGCCACTTTGCGTAGTGTCCCAGAGGCCAGGAGCAGGGCCGATTCCATGCTATGTTGTGGTCTGAAACCTGATTGAGTCTCGTGGAGGATATTAGTTAGTGGGAATAATATAAATTATGAATAAGAGATTTTTAGCATCTTCATTTTAGCACATCCCTGTTAGTTAAGCAATAGTGAAGTCGAGAATATTATGATCAACCACAGCTTCAAACAAATAAGTCTCAAATAATGCCCTCATTTCTTTCATCCCACCATCTCAGTCTTCAGCTGGGCATTCTGTCTACCCTGCTACCGATTTCAATACCATGATAAATGTAACCTATTGCTTCCTAGGCAATTGATTGGCCTGCTTGTGAGATGACATCCTGTTATAGCTTTATGATGTCAGGGCACCACTGACCAATTGTCCAGGGTGAAGGTGACACTAGAGGATGACACATCAGCAACTAAGCACTAGGTTACTATCTGTAAATATGACGGCAACGCAAACAGGAGGTGCAATAGGAAAGTACTCTTAACCATTGGGCTCCTTTGGAAAGTGAAATGGAGTTACAAGAACCCAGAGGATCCTCAACAACAATCCATCATGAGTATCAGACTCCCACATACAGAGTGCAGGGAAACAGGTTAAATGAGCTTCCTGCCATGAGTAAGTAAGTCAATCGCTCTAACTTAAAACAACTCATTCCAGCCTCAAAGACAGTAATTTCCTCTGATGACATATTGCTAGCACAAGTATCTAAAGCAGGGTTTGTCAGCCTTGGAGACAGTCAAAGTCTTTGTTTAGCTACCATGAGTACTATGTCGTCATCCACATTACTACCATCTCGACAGAAATTATTTTTATGCGGAAGACCCCACTAACAGGTACTGAGGACCTTCAGATGCTATGGACTTTTGTTAATGAAGAGCAAAATGAATGTGAGTTTGAAGTACCATATAAATTGATAAAGGAATGCAGAAAGAGGATTATTTTTTTGTCTCAGAAATGCAGAGAAATTCTCTTCTGCAACACTGCCACTGCTGGTCATTCAGTATATTCTCAGATGGAAAAGTCCACTGTTAGTGCATTTACCATAATTAGAATTTTTTTTTTATTGATTTTTTATTGAATCAGTACAGCAAGGAGTATAAAGCGTACTAATGCACATCAAGACTAATTGCAATGGTTTCACAATCGCGCCCCAGAACAAGGGTGCGTAAAGAAGTACATATTGAGATAAGGTAAATAAAACCCCCAACTGTAAACAAAAAGAAAGGTTAGTAGCACAACATCATGATCACATGTAATAGCAGAGCAGAGCATTATGATGGATATCACAGCATTGACAAAATAGATTTACAAGGTATCACATCAGGTAAAACAGCATCAAATGACTATTGTTGACTATGAGTGCCCCCGCGACCACAGGTCATTACCCGACCTCTCACAGCCTGACATGTTTCATCCTATCGCATAGACTATGCATCTAAGAATCCTCCATCTCTCCGGACATATGAGTCTGAGTCCTAACCCAGTCTTGACAAGGACCCCAAATATCGCAGGGCCTGGAAGCTGCCGGCATAAGCTCCCAGAACGTATTTAGTTGCTCCTGGCAGTGCGCAATGTCAGCAATCCATGACTTCGTTAATGGGATTCCCGCCCTCCCCCAGGACATGGCCACCCGTCTCTTCGCCAGCAGGAGCAGCATCACCAGAAGGCGGTGAATCTCCACAGGGGTATCTTTCGTATAACCTAGAATACCCATCAGGGGTGTCGGCTCCAGCCTAAGGTCTAGCATCCTGTTAATTATTGCAAAGACATCTTCCCAGTACTTAGCCAGTTTAGGACCAAGCCATGTGTGTAAAAGGGGCCTGTGGACCATAATTAGAAATTTTATATTTTCAAACTAATGCAATACAACAAAAAATGGATTTTTATAAAGCCTTAATAGTTCAGTACTATGGTGTGTGAAATACTGTGAAAATCTACACCTCACTAGAAATTCAAATCTCAATTTTTGTTTTGAAGCTAGCATACATCTCTCAATCCTATGCACCATCTGCTACAACTCTCTATGTAACTCTCGCACCTCTATTAGGACATAGATAAAACAATCTTATTGCCAGCCAAGTGACAGCGTACCGTTCTGTGAGAAGCTGGCCTGGTATATGTGTCTATCTCCGTGTAGGAGATACCTTAACGTACTAGATAGTGTTATATAATAAATACTTTGCGTGGTTCTCTTTCATTTAATCTATACTATAAGAATGCATTCTGGTAAAATAAGCTGCTTTACACTCCTTCAAGACTAAGCCTGAAGGCTGCTCTCCACAGCTACCACTTAGAGAGCTTTCTGTGGTTGTCTAAGACCTTTTAAATCACCATAAGGGTTGTCTGGACTGGTGCAAGGGGCCCACTTTAATTAGTGGACATCATATACCAGGCCAGCTTCTCACACTGGAAAACTGAGAGCCTAAAGGAGGGCTCTTCCAGAGTTTGGAATCATACCTCCCACACCGTTTATGGTGTGGGGGTATGATTTCAACATGTTTGATACCAAACATGATAGGATTCGTTGCAGCCAGTTTCGAGATGGTCATCGCATAATTATGCGGTGCCCCTCTAAATAGTATATGGCTGCTTCACTGACAACCCGGGAGAATGGACTCCGTAGGTTGCAGGGGTGTCCTGCTCATGCAGGGGCACCCTCTCACTTAGAACCAAGCACCCTGCCCTCAGGATTGTAAAGGCCTGCTATAGGGGTGACTTATAGGTTTTAAGTACAGTGACCCTTAGATATAGTAAACCTACATATTTAGTAAGTGGTGCAAGCACGAACTTACACAGGGTGCAATGGCAGTCCTGTAGTTCCATTTTGAATGGTCTCTCATGGGTGGCATAATACATGCTTCAGCCCATGGGGGACCTCTGGGATACCTATGCCCTGGGTACATGGGTACCATATACTAGGGACTGACAAGGGTACCCCAGTATCCATTCTGGGATGTACCTAGGTAGTGAACACAACAGTTTAGGGAGAAAGCAGATAGACTGGGGTCCTGATTATCAGGATCCCAGTCAGACTAGTCAAAAACCAGCTTAGCACCAGGCAAAAAGTGGGGGTAACCATGCAGAAGGATCCTACCTTCCTACATAACCCCCCCTCAAACAAAAGGAGATAAGGCTCAATGGTTAGAGCGGCAGACCCTGATGCAGAGATCGGGCCCGGGACCAGGGTTCAATTCCCGCCTCGGCGGGTCTTAGACTCAATTTCCTCGGACCTGATAATTCTCGCCTCGGTGCCTACTTCTAATCATGGGTCCCACTCTGCAACTCTGGGCAATAGCTTGCTTAATCTCCCAACGGCCCCACCAGCGCTGGGATGCCTGGCTTCACCTTGGGGGTGCCCAGGAGTGGACATTTCACAGGGAATAGCCAGGAAGGGTTCCACAGCGGTATGCGTATAGCGCCAGGATGCCCCAGTTGGGGTGGCAGTGCGCTTTACAAGTACGAATTTACATTACATTACATTACATTGTCCAGTTGAGACTTTATTTCCTAAGTGGCCATATAAGGAAGGTCCTGCATTTGTATGGATATCCCCTATCCTATGGTCTACTGAGAAGTTCTTCCCCTGTAGGGTCTTGGATCCTCTCAAAAGTTTGGGGTGACTACCTGCCATCTGTCTGTTTGTGCCAAGAAGGAGGCTGGTGGGGTGTCTGATTAGGGAAGTGTTGCCCCAGAAAGGGTTGGTCTCATCTTCCTCAGAGCACTGGCCACCATTAAGGCCTTTCTCTTCATGACTGTCCTATATCTATCCCTAGGGGTCAACCCCTGTCTAGTACTACTAGGCTAGGGATCCCTGATCTTTGGTTGAGGGAGTTATTTTTGGCAGTGGGCCCTATGGTGTCCACTAACATCCCTGACCTCTGCAGCCCTAGGCTGACTGAGGCTGGGTAGAGAGGGGCAGGATACCTGCTTCAGATTGGGTACCTCCTTGGAAGGTTCCCCTGCCTTCAGTGGCTCTGCCAGGACAGGCCTGACCTCCTCTGGGGCAGTTTCTTCACAAGGGGTAGGGTCAGTTCCCTGAGGAGGCTGACCCTCACCTGAAGTCATCTTTGTCATCAACATCCACTGTGGCTGAGCCTCCAACTAGTATTTGCATTTTCATTTCCTGGTTTCGAAGAACTTATCTGGTTCCATGGACATACATCTGGCAGGTGCTCATGACCGTGTTCCTTTTCATGTGGATTGGTTTTGTGACAGTTTTCTTCCTTCTGATCAATGGCCATTATTTGCCTGAACGCTCTGCAGTCCATTTGGTAGATGGAGTTTTGGCCCCACACACTTCGTCTCACAAAATGAAAAGGGATCAAACCCACGTTAATAATTCAGCATTTCAAGTCGTTGATGGAATAGTTTGGGATAAGGTTCCATTCAAAGTCTACGGTCCGACAGAAACGATTCAATTTCCATACGTTTTCCATGTCTCTTTAGGTGATGTCATCATGCCAGGAATACATTCCGGCGACTGGGATGTCAACGCTGTTCATTCACTGTTTTCAGACTTAAAATATTACACTGCATTTGAGATGGAGGATCTGTATTTAAATTCTGCCAATTATTCTGATTTATTCTGTTTTCAATATTAAGATCAACATTTTTTACATAAATCCAATATTGTCAGAAGTCCAGTTAATTATACTCAATGGGAACATTGTCCGACACCATTCCAGCGGAGTTCACAGACACAGAAAAATAAGTTTGACTATTTTTCAGGTTATAATCTTTCTGAACCAGAGTCTTATTATTATAAGTTGAATGCATCAACACGCACAAAATTCTTGCGGACCCATACTAAATTGGTATATTCTTCAACTGTCGTAGCCGATTTGTCCTTAAAAGGTCATGATTATTGGAAGGACAATATTGATTTGAACTCAAAATGGGGTACCAAAGATTGGCAGGTGCAGGGAACTGAATCATTACATTGTGCGTGTTTAATACCATCACAGTTGATATTCCTAAATCAGACTGTTCAACAGACTACATGTTTTGGTTTAGCAACTGCTAAAATTTAAACTCTCCCTCAATTCTGTCTTTGGCTGCCTATGCAACTTGGCAGCAATACACTAATTGTACTCTAGATGATTTGAATGAAATGGTCCAAAATGGTACACTTAACTCATCCAATATTGATCCATTGGGCTGGTTAGTGTGGCCTCTCAATACTAATGCGTGTCAGTTACGCTTTTCAAATGCCTCCGGTGGGTTTACCCTCAGTAGACCTGACCCTTGTTTCCCTCAATCACAAAGTTACTACATATTCTGTGGGTAAATTGTGTCAGCAATGGTTGGAACATTCTACATTGTCATCTGTGAAACAACATCTTTCTCTTTTATCTGGTGATATTGATCTGGCTGATTTCCTTTTAGGTCCAAAATCCCCTCGCCCTAAACATTTTTTATATACTGCATAGAATGAATTTCAGAAACTGTCCCAGATGGAAGCTGCTTTCCGCTTATGACAAATTGATCAAGATAATTTTTAAAAAGTTCTTGACGTAGTTGATAATAGCATTAACACTTTGTCTTCTCGTATTTACACTTTGGATAATATTGTTTCATCTGTTATTGATATTGTACAGAATGATGTATCTGAATTGTATCATGGTCAAAATCAGTTACGCTCTGTAATGCAGTATCATGGTCAAAATCAGTTGCGCTCTGTAATGCAGTTGGCTTTCGCGCCGGGATTCTCTTGAGTATCCGTGCGCATTATAAGTGCTTTATAACATAACATAACATAACATAATGCAATTTGGTTGGACTTTGCAAACGTTGAAAAGTGGAAAAGTGCCATGGGATTATTTGAATGCTACAGCCCTGTTTTTGCCTTTTAACCTGACTGATAAACAGAAGCTTATGTCAATGAAAGACGCTACATACACTATGTTACACATTGAGAAATTAGAACAGTTACCCTTCTCAATAGCGGAGACTGATTCTTCAGTATGGTTAATACACAGAGTTATATCACTGACAATCTCCCTATTTCAGTTTACTGCATGCATGAAACATTATCCAATCAGCAGATATGAGCCCCTTGGCAGTGATTTTCTACATGAATTGTGGTCCTTACCCTTCACATTTCACTTTCAACGTTATGAAAAGGAGATTTTCCTAACAAGGGAGGACTGTGATTCTACCGTAGGACATTCTTTAGTCTGTAAACAAGTTAAACTTCACAGGGCTTGCAACGTATCGGCCCCTAATTTGACCTGTTTTTTAAAAGGAACACCAGTCCCTTCAATTATTCCCACGCTCACTTTGCTTTCTAACGGAAGTTATCTTATCCTGAATAACCACAACTGCTGCGGCTTACGGGCCGGCATACTGTAAATAGTAACTGTTTCACAACGTGTTACTTGTTGCAGCAATGTTCTTTTTCCACCCCCACATGGGATTGTAGATAGTTCACTGTGGCCTTCCATTCCAACTTTGAAAACAGATTTCAATAAACTAAGCAGACTCAAAGCGCTATTGTTTCAACAAGAAGTCGCTCTCACTTCAGCTCGTGAGACCTTCGAATTGCAGGTGGCTAGAACATCAAGTGAGATTCAGTCACTGCTGAATACAAATCTCCCACTACACTTTGGAGAATTAATTCACCAAATATTTAATGCGTCTGATACCGAAGGCCTTGCACATTTTTTTTTAACTTGTGGGATCCGGCCTTGTTTCATCTTTTCAGCCGTTTTTTGGATTAATACCGGCTTTTATTCATTCAATTTTTTCCAGCGCCTTCGGCGGGTTTCCCTCGGTGCTCTTGCTGGTTTGCGGAGTACTGGTTCTGCTACTCCTACTGCGCAATGGCTGCCCGTCATGTGGTTCAGCCCAGCCCAGGCCAATTGTGGCTGTACTGTGACCGAATGCAACAACTTTTTGGATGCTTGCCATTAGCGACTCTTGGCATCAGCTATAGGCTTACCTTCCGCTACGCCTATTTCACCTGTGTGCAACCTGCGTTCTACTGTCGAAGGTGCCCCCTTTCAATGGGCCCAGGATGTCTGCCTCTCCAATACACTAGTCGCTGACCTGGATTATGAACTGTTGGCGGGTCCATTGCTGGCCCATGGCCAGGACTGTTCCGGGGACAGACGCTTGATGTATGCAGCAGCTTTTGGAGCTTTGGCAGGTTAGAGTACCTGTGCGTATGCGCAGCACCTTTTACAACGGAGTTACATCGAATATCATGCAGGTTGCCCGGAAATGCTCCTGAATGCACAGGAATATGAGGAGCATTACTGTTCGTTCGCCTTGCTCAATTGGATGGCGACCCTCTTTGCGGTGGACGATACTAACAACCTTTTGGCGCTCTTGCATTCAACGGTGCACAGGACCTTTTTGATTTTGGCTCTCCCTAGGTGGACTTGGAGACAAGTTTCGAAGGCCTGTTTTTCCTTTGCATTTACAATTTTTTTTTCTTAATTTGGCCTTTTTTAATTCCGCTTTGGCTCTGCTTACCTCTACGTTCTGTTTCTCTGGATGCTACAGACCTGGCCACGGGGAGGGTGTCACGTGACCATTGGGGACATTGTCGACATTACTAAGTTAGCATGAGCCCTGCTGCCATGATGCAGCTTTGCGAACGTTATTACATGACTTTATTTTTGCAAAAGACTTTGTTTATGCCTTTCACATGCGAACTGTCTGCTGTATTCATTCTCTGCCTGTTCCTGAACATTGTGAGTAAGGTCGATAAACAATGCCCCTTGTTATTCTGTTCTGGTCATGCCCTAGCACCTAGACAAAACATACCAATGAAGCTGTGTTATAGGGATTCTGCACACACAGAGCTATGCACAGGATAATAGGACCTCAGAATATAGTGGTGAACCAAACATAAACCTTAGCACCTAAAACCCCAACCCAACTAGCCTTAGCGTCCCATTAGCAACACGGTACCAATGATTAGACAACCCAGAACACAGTATCTCCTTCTCAGGACTCGCAGAGGCAAGAACACTCTTTCGTCACTCACTCGTACCTGTCCACAACGTGCGTAAGAAGAGACACAGTATAGGTTAAAATGTTTATTTCAACTTACGTGCTCTAAGATACAGTACACGTGTCAGTACTATAAGCATAATGCATAAGAATAATATAATCAGCATAGTTACAACTCCATAGAATACAAACGGGGAAAGCATCTCATAAAGCAGTGGATATATGTCTAACTAACATTACCACCCTCCCCGTGCTGGAAGCTAGTTTATTATAAAAAATAGAAGACCTCCGGGCTTTGACTAGCGAACCCCCATACCTCAGTCTCTAGATGCAAAACTACATCAGCAGACAATCACAGCTCTTCTCTCTGGAAAGGTTGTCTCCAAGTGTGTCTAGAGCGGGGAAACCGCAATATTAAAAGCACACAAATTTCTCCATGGCAGCTGTACATAGTGTTATGTCTAGGTGCGAGGGACTGGCCAAATCAGCAGGAACAAGGAAACGTTGTTATTCGACCTTGTACATGTTATGCAGACTGAGCCCAAAGTGAACAGGAGAAAAGGTGAAAGATAGAAAATGCAGACAGTACTAAAATAACTTGGCAAGAGCAGAGGTCGATAGAACAACGGCTCAGAGTAACGTGTGCAACTAAAAGCAGCATGGCAGCCAGGCCTAAGACAACGTAGCAAGGCAGGCCAGGAGGCCACAAACCACAAAACAGCTGCTGCTGGAAACTCGTACTTTTGTATTATGGGGATGCATGCATAGGGAGCACACACTTGGAGAGGGACCTTTCCAGGGAGAATAGCGAAAACGCACCTATGATGTAGAACTACCATCTATAGTCTAAGGTATGGGGTCTGCAGACAAAGCCCAGAGATCTTCCATTATATAATAAGCTTCTTCTTAGCAAGGGGAGGGAGGTTAGGCACTATACTCTTTTCTCCATTGTCTTTTTAGGATGACTTCTCCCTTCATGATGTATGGATAGCTGCGATGCGGACTATATTTGTATTATGCATTTTTCTGCTTGTTGTGGCACGTATACTGCATGTTAGAGCACGTTAGTTAAAATAAATATTTTAAACTATTTTCGTGTCTCTGTTAGACCTTATTGTGGACAGGTACAAGAGTGTGAGCGAAAAGTGTGTCTTGTTACCGCAATTCCTGAGAGATCCAGGAGTGTTGTGTTCTGGGGTGTCTAATCATTTGCTTCTCATTGAGAGAGTAGGACAGCGGGTGAGACACTATAGCTAGTCAGTCCTGGGCTCGTGGGCACTAAGGTGGTAGGAAGGCTCAGTCCTTAAACACCAAGGTCCCATAATCCTGCGCATAGTTCTGTGTATGTGCATAATCCCTGCAACACTGGATCGTGAATCATGTTGAATAACCATTTTTAAAGGCCTCACAGTGGCTAAAATTGCGATTTTTAGAGACTTTACCTTCTATTCAGAAGCTTGTAATTTGCCTGATTTCGGGCAGGAAAATGACTCTAAACACACTTATTAAACATTACTGACCATCTGGAGAAATTTCCTAATGTCCGGGGTCATTGTTTTTCCATCAGAAAATGTATTTTTTGGACTGTACAGAAAATGATTCAAAATGTCAACTGGATAGTGCCTCATGTTGTATTACCATTTTTAAGCTCCCACAGTAACCAAAATTGCCATTTCCTTCTACGCAGAAGCTTGTAATTTGCCTGATTTCGGGCAGGAAAATGACTCTAAACACACTTATTTTAGTTCCAAAAGTGATCAATCATATCCAACGGTAATTTACAGCCAAATGATTAAACATTCAAAAACATCACCATTAATGACCATCTGGAGAAATTTCCTAAGGTCAACATTTTTCATCAGTAAATAGATTTTTTTTTTACTATACAAAAAATGATTCAAAATGTAAATTGGATCGTGCCTCATGTTGAATAACCATTTTTTGAGGACTACAGTGACCAAAATTGCCATTTTTAGAGATTTCCTTCTATTAAGAAGCTTGTAATTTGCCTGATTTCGGGCATGAAAATAATTCTAAACACATTTATTTAAGTTCCAAAAGTGATAATTTAGATCCAACAGTGACATTCAAAAGATTAAACATTCAAAAATCACTATTACTGACGATCTGGAGAAAGTTCCTAAGGTCCGGGGTCATCGTTTTTCATCAGAAAATGGATTTTTTGGACAGTACAAAAAATGATTCAAAATGTCAACTGGATCGTGCCTCATGTTGAATAAACATTATTTAAGGCCTCACAGTCACCAAAATTGCCAATTTAGAGACTTTTCCTCCTATTCAGAGTCTTGCAATTTGCCTGCTTTCAGGGTGGAAAATGACTCTAAGCACACTTATATTAGTTACAAAAGTGATAATTCCCATCCAAAAGTCATTTACAATCAAAAGATTAAACATTCAAAAATCACCATTACTGACCATCTGGAGAAATTTCGACCAGTTCGGGGTCATCTTTTTTCATCAAAAAATTGATTTTTTGGACTGTACCAAAAATGATTCAAAATGTCAATTGGATCGTCCCTCATGTTGAATACCACTTTCTTAGGCCTCACAGCGACCAAAATTGCCAATTTTAGAGACTTTTCCTTCTATTCAGAAGCTTGTAATTTGCCTGATTTTGGGTAGGAAAATGACTCTAAACACACTTATTTTAGTTCCAAAAGTGATTAATCATATCTAACTGTCATTTACAGTCAAAAGATTAAACAATCAAAAAATCACCGTTACTGAACATCTGGAGACATTTCCTAAGATCTAGGGTCATCATTTTTCATCAGAAAATGGATTTTTTGGACTGTACAAAAAATGATTCAAAATGTCAACTGGATCGCACCTCATGTTGAATAACCATTTTTTAAGACCTCACAGTGACCAAAATTGCCATTTTTAGAGACTTTTCCTTCTATTCAGAAGCTTGTAATTTGCCTGATTTCAAGCATGAAAATGACTCTAAACACACTTATTTAAGTTCCAAAAGTGATAATTCACATCCCACAGTCAATTACAGTCAAAAGATTAAACATTAAAAAATCACTATTACTGACCACCCGGAAAAAGTTTGTAAGGTCCAGGGTCATTGTTTTTCATCAGAAAATGGATTTTTTGGACTGTACAAAAAATTATTCAAAATGTCAACTGGATCCCGCCACTTGTTGAATAACCATTTTGTAAGGCCTCACAGTGACCAAAATTGCCTTTTTTATATACTTTTCCTCCTATTCAGAAGCTTGTGATTTGCCTGATTTCGGGCAGTAACATGACACTCAATACACTTATTTTAGTTCAGAAAGTAATTAATCATATCCAACAGTCATTTACAGTCAAAAGATTAAACATTCAAAAATCACTATTACTGACCATGTGGAGAAAGTTCGTCAGAAAATGGATTTTTGGGACTGCACAAATAATGATTCAAAATGTAAACTGCATCACACCTCAAGTTGAATAACCATTTTTTAAGGCCTCACAGTGACCAAAATTGCCATTTTTAGAGACTTTTTCTTCTATTCAGAATCTTGTAATTTTGCTGATTTTGGGCAGGAAAATGACTCTAAACACTTTTTTAGTTACAAAAGTGATGATTCCCATCCAAAAGTCATTTACAATCAAAAGATTAAACATTCAAAAATCACGATTACTGACCATCTGGAGAAATTTTCTAAGGTCCGGGGTCATCGTCTTTTTTTAAACAATAAATGTTTTTTTTTGGACTGCACAAGAAATGTTTCAAAATGTCAATTGGATCGTGCCTCATGTTGAATAACCACTTTTTAAGGCCTCACAATGACCAAAAATGCCATTTATAGAGTTTTCCTTCTATTCAGAACCTTGTAATTTGCCTGATGTCGGGCATGAAAATGATTCTAAACACACTTATTTTAGTTCGAAAAGTGATAATTCACATCCAACAGTCATTTACAGTCAAAAGATTAAAGATTCAAAAATCACTATTACTGAGCATCTGGAGAAAGTTTGTGAGGTCCAAGGAGCAAGACCTCTGACCTCCTGGTCAGACCTGCTCTCACCCCCAGCAGCTCCGCTCTTGTGCTGCCTGCCGCTAACCCAGATCTCCAGTGGCTGGTAGGAATTCGAGACCCCCCTCCACTAACTGTACCCCTGCCTGTCTGTGTTACTCTATTATTTTCGTCAATTGCAACCTTGTTCAGCCTCGCTCATCTTCGCTTTTCATATTGTTGTGCCCTGTCTTGTGGCCGTTTTCTTCTTTATCTTCTCGAATTGTATCCTTTGCTCATCTTCGCTGTTTCTGTTTTTACTATTGTTGTGCCCTGTTTGTGCCCAGTTTTTCATTAATTCTTTATTTCTGGTTTTCTTTATTTATTGTTGTCCCCGTTTTCTTTATTTCCCTAATTGTACCCTTGTTCGTCTGTGCTTGTTTTCCGTACCTGTTGTTGCCCGTTCCGTGCCCTTCTTCCCTCCCTGCCACTGCTGCCCCCGCAGCCCCTACCCGCTGCCGGTTCCCGCGGTCCCAGCAGCGCTTCCCTCCCCCTTCCCTATTTAATGGAGGCTGCGCGCATCGGGCACGCCAAAGGCAAGCCCGTCTGCACCCATCCGCGACGCGACCAGTGCCAGGGACCCTGGATCTCCGACCATCCACCGCTACGACTCAGCTGCCCTCCTCGCACTCAACCCTGGAAGGAACAACTGTCAGCTGTCCATGCCGACCACCACCCACAGACATTTCTCCTGCCGTCACTGCTGCCAGACCTTCACCACTGTCTTCACCCCCACAGCCAACCCCCTGCGCCGAACGCCAACACCTCCGAAGCCCTGAGGTGCATCCTCCTCAACGTGTGCTCCGTGCACAGACATGCCGTAGAGATCTGGGACCTCCTCGACACCCTCTCACCTGACGTCGCTTTCCTTACAGAAACCTAGACCAATGCCTCCTCCGTCCCCGACATCGCCATCGCCATCCCTGACGGATACACGATCCAGAAGAAGGACCGCCCCAACTGCCCAGGAGGAGGACTCGCCATCGCACATAAGAGCTACCTCCGACTCTCCACCTCAACCACGAGTGATTCCTTCTCCACCACCGAACAACTTCACTTCCAGGTCCAGGCCAGCCCTAGAACCACACTTCACGGCACCCTTGCCTACAGACCCCCTGGACCTCGCGCTTCGTTTTCCACCACCATTACCGACCTCATCGCACCCCACACCATCGCCTCCATGGACTACATACTCATCAGAGACCTGAACTTTCACCTCGACAAACCCAGCGACCCCAACTCCACCACCCTCCTGGACAACCTCGCCAACATCGGACTGAAACAGTTCATCACCACGCCTACCCACAAAGCGGGGGCACACCCTCGACCCCATCTCCGCAGGTGGGAACAACATCCGCTTCAGCCACACCACGCAACCCCCATGGACAGACCACCACTGCGCACACTTCTACATCAACAAACCCACGCCGCCCAAACCTGCAATCCCCTCTCCACGAAGAAACTGGAGAAAAGTCACTGAGGAGCAGCTCAACTCCACCCTCAACCAGGACACCCCCACCACCTAGACCGACGCAACCTTGCAGCCAAAGAACTCCACAGAAGGATCTCCAACTGCGCAGACAAGATCGCACCCCTACGTAACCCTGACAGATTGCACCCCAGGAAGGCCACCTGGTTCACCGCTGACCTCCAAGAGTCCAGATGCACCTGCAGACGTCTCGAGAAGAACTGGAGAAACAGCAAAACGTCAGAAGACTGCACCACCTACAAGAACGCCATGACGGAATACCACCAAAGCATCAGATCCACCAAAAGGACCTTCATCCAAAACAAGATCCTCACCAACTGCAGCAACTCCAAGGAACTCTTCAGTGTCATCCAGGAATTCACCAAGCCCCCCAGAGAAACCACAGACTTCACCCCTTCACAGGACCTCTGCAACAAGCTTGGATCCTACTTCCATCTGAAAATTAAGGGCCTCTACGACAACTTCAACCACCAGACACCTGACTCCGAAACCACTTCCCCCTCCAGCAATGCCAGCCAGCCCACCATCTCCTCCTGGACCCCAGTCACCACCGAAGACACAGCTTCGACCATGAAAGGCATCCACTCGGGAGCCCCCACGGACCCCTGCCCGCCGCACATTTTCCACAGAGCCGCCACTGCCAGCGCTCCAGAACTACGACTCACCGTCAACGCCGCCTTCAAGACTGGCATCTTTCCCAAAGACTGGCAACGCGCACAAGTCAGACCCCTGCTCAAGAAGCCCTCAGTAGATCCCACGGACCTCAAGAACTACCGACCCATCTCCCTCCTCCCCTTCGCGGCCAAAGTCACAGAGAAGACCGTCAACGCCCAACTAGCAAAATTCATCGAAGAAAACTCCATCCTCGACCCCTCCCAATCCGGATTTCGCAGCAACCACAGCACTGAGACCTCTTTACTCACCGCCACAGACGACATCCGCACCCTCCTCGACCAAGGACACACCGCAGCGCTGATCGTACTCGACCTCTCTGCAGCGTTCAACACCGTTTCCCACCACACATTCACCACCAGACTCCACGACGCCATCATACAGGGAACTGCCCTCGACTGGATCCACTCCTTCCTCACCGGCAGAACTCAAAGAATCGGACTGCCACCCTTCCTCTCCGAACCCACGGAAATCAACTGCGGAGTACCCCAAGGATCATCGCTCAGCCCCACGCTCTTCAACATCTACATGGCCCCCCTCGCCGCCATTATCAGACAGCACGGACTCAGCATAGTATCCTACGCCGTTGACACCCAGCTCATCCTCTCCCTCACCAAGGACCCCATCACCACCAGACTCAACTTCCAGGAAGGAATGAAGGGCGTTGCGTCGTGGATGAGCAGAAGCTGCCTGAAGCTCAACTCGGAGAAGACATAGGTCCTCGTCCTCGGACCCTCCCCCTCTGCATGGGACAACACCTGGTGGCCGCACACCCTCGGCAGCCCTCCCACCCCCACGGACCATGCCCGAAACCTCGGCATCGTACTCAACTCCTCCCTCTCCATGAGCCGACAGGTCAATGCTGTCGCCTCCAGCTGCTTCAACACCCTCTGCATCCTCCGAAAGACCTTCAAATGGATACCCCCCGAATCAAGGAAGACCGTCACAAACGCTCTCATAACCAGCAGACTGGACAACGGAAACACCCTCTACGCCGGGATCAACAAGTCTCTGCTCCGCAAACTCCAGACCATACAGAACACCGCAGCCAGACTCATCCTCAACACCCCTCAACATGAACACATCACCCAACACCTGCGGAACCTCCACTGGCTCCCCATTGAGAAGAGAGTTACTTTCAAGATACTCACCCATGCCTACAAATGCCTCCACAACACCGGACCCCAATACCTCAACAAGAGAATCTCCTTCCACGCATCCAAGAGAAACCTCCGATCCACCAACCTCGCCCTCGCCGAAACCCCGTGCATCAGCGGAGCCAGAACAGGGGGAAGAGCCTTCTCCTACATCGCGGCCAAGACATGGAACGAGCTCTCGATCGACATCAGATGCGCCCCCTCCCTGAACATCTTCAGGAAGACACTCCAGACCTGGCTCTTCGACTGAACGGAGCTGCTTAACCCCCCGCAGCGCCTTGAGACCCTCACGGGTGAGTAGCACGCTTACAATTCCCCTGATTGATTGAGGCTCCAGGTGAGATAAGTATCCCACTATCCCCCATATTAAACCAAAGTATAGCCTCAGGAGTATTTCCAACGATCTGGAAAAAAGCCTGTATTCGCCCTCTCCTAAAAAAAAACAAGCTGGATCCCCTAGACGAGAAAAACTACTGTCCCATCTCCTGTCTGCCTCGACCTGAAAAAGTCCTCGAGAAGGCTATAAACTCAGAACTAACATCATATCTAGAGACCAATAACATCCTGGACACTACTCAACATGGCTTTAGATCATTACACTCTACTGAGACAGCCTTGATTATGGCAGTAGAGGAAATACGTAAGGTGATCGACGGTGGAGGAAGGGCTGCATTGGTCCTGCTTGATCCAACATCAGCCTTCGATACCGTGAACCACGCGGTATTAATACGAAGGCTACAGGATGTAGGTATCAGTGGTACAGCTCTTGCCCTCCTCTCTTCCTTTCTATCGTCTAGGGAACAAGTGATTCTTTGGGATGGATATCTGTCTGAGGAATTCACACTCCCCGGCGGAGTCCCACAAGGCTCGGCCTTACCCCTACGCCCTTCAATATATATGTAGCCCCTCTGGCTAGACTAATAAAAAGTTACGGCTTCACGCTGGTGTCATACGCTGATGACATGCAGCTAATAGTGTCGGTAACACAGTCAGTGGATGCTATGGCAGCCCAATTCTGCAAATGTATCTCCGCCCTGATGACCTGGATGAACGCCAATTTCTTAAAGCTGAACGTAGATAAAACCGAGGTGATAGAGTTTGGCCAGAAAATCTCGGTCTGGAACCAATTATGGTGGCCAACTGCAGCCGGTACCTGTCCGGCTCCGGTCAATAAAGCCAGGAACCTCGGTCTTATGGTAGACAAAGACCTCTCCTGGGCTCCTCAGATCAACCAAGTCTCATCAGCTTGCTTCTTTATGCTAAAAGGCCTGAGGAAGATTCTTCCATTTATTCCGCTTTCCTTGAGGAAAACAGTGGTAGTAGCCTACGATTCTATCTAGAATTGACTATTGTAATGCTCTCTATCTAGGAGTAGGTGCTGCTCAATTCTCCAAACTACAGTCAATTCAAAACGCGGCAGCTAGAGTACTGCTCAAACTACCCAAACATCACCCTGCATCGACCAGTATAAAACAACTTCACTGGCTCCCAGTGCGGCGACATGTTGATTTTAAGACTCTATGCCTGGTGCACAAAGCCCTGTTTGGTGGTGGGGCCAAGGATGTGCAATCCTTGTTTTCCCGATATGTACCATCACGATCTTTAAGATCAGCCTCCCTTGGTCTGGTACAACTCCCAAAGATAAAGAGAGCAAGGTGTGGAGGTAAACGCTTTTCCTTTTTAGCATCCAAACTCTGGAACTCATTGCCCACATACCTGAGATTTCTGCCAAACAGATCTGCCTTCAGGAAGGAAATTAAAACATGGCTCTTTTCCCAACCCTGAACATGTCGGCTACTGTTTTTGCATATCACCTAGCGCCAAGACGCCTCGGCAGTAGTGCGCTCTACAAAAACCTTCAGTCAGTCATTGAAGGTCCGGGGTATTCGTTTTTCATCAGAAAATGCATTTTTGGGACTGTACAAAAAATGATTCAAAAAGTCAATTGGATCGCGCCTCATGTTGAATAACCATTTTTTAAGGCCTCACTGTGAACAAAATTGCCATTTTTAGAGACTTTTCCTTCTATTCAGAAGCTTATTTGGCTGATTTCAGGCATGAATATGACTCTAAACACACTTATTTTAGTACCAAAAGTGATAATTCACATCCAACAGTCATTTACAGTCAAAAGATTAAACACTAAAAAAAAATCACTATTACTGACCATCTGGAGAAAGTTCGGAAGGTCCCTGGTCATTGTTTTTCATCAGAAAATGGATATTTGGACTGTACAAAAAATGATTAAACATGTCAATTGGATCGCGCCTCATGTTGAATAACCATTTTTAAGGCCTCACAGTGACCAAAATTGCCATTTTTAGACACTTTTCCTTCTATTCTGAAGCTAGTAATTTGCCTGATTTCGGGCAGGAAAGTGACTCTAAACACACTTCTTTTAGTTCCAAAAGTGATAATTCACATCCAAAAGTCATTTACAATCAAAAGATTAAACATTAAAAAAAAATCACAATTACTGACCATCTGGAGAAATTTCCTAAGGTCCGGGGTCATCGTTTTTCATCAGAAAATTGGTTTTTGGACTGTACAAAAAATGATTCAAAAAGTCAACTGGATCGCGCCTCATGTTGAATAACCACTTTTTAAAGCCTCACAGTGACCAAAATTGCCATTTTAGAGACTTTTCCTCCTAGTCTGAAGCTTGTATTTTGCTCGATTTGAAGAATGAAAATGACTCTAAACACACGTATTTTAGTTCCAAAAGTGATAATTCACATCCAACAGTCATTTACAGTCAAAAGATTAAACATTCAAAAATCACTATCACTGACCATCTGGAGAAACTTCGTAAGGTCCGGAGTCATAGTTTTTCATCAGAAAATGGATTTTTGGACTGTACAAAAAAAGATTTAAAAGGTCAACTGGATCGCGCCTAATGATGAATAACCATTTTTTAAGGACTCACAGTGACCAAAATTGCCATTTTTATAGATTTTTCCTCCTACTCAGAAGATTTTATTTTGCCCGATTTTGAGCATAAAAATAATTCTAAACACGCACAAGTTACTAACTTGTGTAACGATATATCTGTAAGAGACAGTAGTTAGTGACAGATTCCTTACCTTAGAATATCCCAGGCGTCAGGCTGGATCAGGAAAGGTTTTGCGCAGCAGTACCCTTGCGGCGTCGGTAGGCGGCGTCGTGCGGCTCCGCGTCCGTCGTCGGCGTCGTGATCGCCGGGATGACGTCGCGGGCAGTACTTAGACCGCCGCCCCTGCGCGGCTGACGTCAGTTCTGTACACGACTTTCAGCGCCAGGAACGCAGAGCCATGCAAGAAGCTGACATAGGTGTCTGAAAAATACTAGGGCCCTGAAAGGGATGACCTTAACCCTAGAAATCAGTTCGCAGAACGGGGGAGGATGGGTGGGCGGTAGGGAATCTGTCACTAACTACTGTCTCTTACAGATATATCGTTACACAAGTTAGTAACTTGTGCATCTGAAAGAGACACGTTAGTGACAGATTCCTACCTGTAGAATAGATACCCCATCAATACCAACCCCGGTGGTGGGTCTGCGAACAAAGATCAGACAAGGAAGTCCCAAAGGACAGAACGGCCAGAAGCCGGTCCTCCGGACCGGACTGTCAAGGCAGTAATGCTTTGTAAACGTGTGCAGCGAGGCCCACGTAGCTGCCTGACAGATATCCTGCAGCGGAACACCGCGGCACAAAGCCGTGGTAGCAGCCGTTGCCCTGGAGGAATGGGCACGCAGCCCAACAGGAGGTTCCTTCTTAGCCAAAGAATAGCAGGCTTTGATACACAAGGTTACCCAGCGGGAGATGGTTCTTTTGTGCACCGCCCGACCTTTTTTGGCGCCCACGTAGCCAACAAAGAGCTGGTCATCCACCCGGAAGTGTTGTGTGCGGTTGAGGTAAAAGGAAAGCGCATGTTTTGGGTCCAGACGGTGGAGCCTCTCTTCCTCTCTGGAAGGATGCGGAGGCGGAAAGAAGGTGGGCAAAGTGATGGTCTGCCCAATGTGGAAGGCAGTAACCACCTTTGGCAAGAAGGACGGACGTGTCCGAAGAACAACCTTGTCTGGATGAACAGACAGAAAGGGAGGTTTGCATGAAAGAGCCTGGAGCTCACTCACCCGCCCGAGCGGAGGTGATGGCCACCAGAAAGGCTGTCTTCAGAGTCAGAAGACGAAGAGGACAGTTGTGTAGAGGCTCAAAGGGAGCGCACATAAGAAAGGTAAGAACCAAGTTCAAGTCCCACTGAGGCATCACAAACGGAACAGGAGGGAAAGAGGTGTGTAATGCCTTTTAGAAACCTGTTAACAACAGGGGACTTGAAAAGGGAGGCTGATCAGGAAGCCTGAGGAAGGCCGAGATAGCACAAAGATAGCCCTTGATGGTACCCAGGGCAGAACCCTGTTGGGCCAGGGAAAGAAGGAACAGAAGAACCTCAGAAAGAGGGGCAGAAGGGATTCACAGCCTTTGCTGTGCACCATGCCACAAACTTGTTTCACCTGCAGGCGTATACCACCTTAGTGGAGGGACGCCTGGCTGCCAAATTACATCACAAACTTCGGGAGGCAAGTCGAAAGGAATCAACTGCCGCCGCTTAATCTCCACGAGCAGGTGGAGGCTGGACAGGTTCGAGGTGGAGGACCGTCCACTGCTGCTGCGACAGAAGATCTCCCCGAAGAGGCAGACGGATCGGGGGATCTACGCTCATACTGAGTAGCTCGGGATACCAAACTCTTCGAGCCCAGTCCGGAGCCACAAGAATGACTTGGGCCCAGTCGTGCCGAATCTTCTTCAACACTCTGGGTAGAAGTGGTATAGGCGGAAGGCGTACAACAGACCGCAACTCCACTCGCGACGAAAAGCGTTGCCGGCGAGTGCCGCCTTGAAATTCCAACGCGCAGAACTGATGACATTGCGCGTTCTCTTCGGTGGCGAATAGATCTAACCAAGGCTCTCCCCACTGTAGAAGGAGTCCTTGCGCCACTTCCGAGTGAAGACGCCATTCGTGATCCATCATGCACCTGCGGCGCAGGTTCGTCCGCCCTGGCGTTCAGGGAACCTGCCAGGTGTTGAACCATCAGGAACATGCCCTGATGTTCCAGCCATGTCCCAGGCGCAGAGCCTCCTGACAGAGGAGTCCCGACCCCACCCCGCCTTGTTTGTTGCAGTACCACATGGCGGTGGTGTTGTCTGTGAACACCTGCACTACCTTCCCTTTGACAGAGGGAAGGAATGCCTTGAAGTGCAAGTCGGATCGCCGGAGCTCCAGAAGGTTGATATGGAGCCGGGACTCCGCCGGAGACCAGAGGCCTCTGATCTCCCGCCTCTCCCATGTGACCGCCCCATCCCAGAAGGGACGCGTCCGTCACAACTGTGTAGCTCTGGTTGGGGAAGGGAGAGGGATCTGCCCATGACCCATTGCGGGTTCGAGAGCCACCACTGCAACTGTTTTGCAGTCCCCTCCGAATCTGGACGTGATCGGACAGGTTGCCCTGGTGCTGCGCCCACTGGAACTTCAGGTCCCACTGCAGAGCCCGCATATGCCATCTGGCATGATCGACCAGCAGGAGGCCATGAGGCCCAGCAGCCTCAGGGTCATCCGTGCGAAACCAGGATAAAGGCTGAAAGATCGGAATCCATAGCCTGAATATCCCGGACTCGCCGTTCGGAGGATAGGCCGAAACTGCGTCGTGTCCAGAACTGCTCCGATGAAAGGAGCTGTGGAGAAGGAATCAGATGCGACTTCGGACATTGATGGAGAACCCCAGCGAGGTGGGAGTTCGGCCGTAGTCTGGAGGTGGGAGACGACTGCCTGGGGCGAGCCCGCCTTCAGCAGCCAGTCGTCGAGGTAGGGGAAGACTGAAACCCCTGCCCGGCGCAGATGAGCTGCGACCACCGCCATCACTTTCGTGAACACCCGAGGGGCACTGGTAAGGCCAAAGGGAGCACGGTGAACTGAAAATGCTCGAGGCCTACCGTGAACCTGGAGGTGGCGCCGGTGGGCCGGGGCAGGGCGGGATGTGGAAATAGCGTCCTGCAAGTCCACGCTACCAACCAGTCTACAGGGTCGAGGGCAGTCAAGACCTGAGCTAGGGTGAGCATCTTGAACTTCTCCTTCCGGAGGAAGCGATTGACGTTCCGGAGGTCAAGATGAGGACGCATGTCCTCCTGGTCCCTTTTGGGCACCAGAAAGTAGTGGGAGTAGTAACCACGCCCTACTTCTGGGGTCGGAACACGCTCGATGGCCCTCTTGGCCAAGAGGGCCGTGACTTCCTTCTGCAGAAGCATCAAGTGATCCCCTGACATGCGGTGGAATTGAGGTGGCATGGCTGGGGGTGGTCTCGAAGGAGGGAGAGCCGCCCTCGGACAATGTCCAAGACCCACCTGTCCGAGGTGATGGGACGCCAGTGGTGAAGGTGATGGCAGACCCTTCCCCCTACTGGCGTGCTGTGCACCTGAAAGGAGGGACTAGGAGGGCTTGGAGGCCGCGGACGGGGTTGGAGGTGGTGGCCTGACCCGCACGCTGGTTGCCCAGAACCGCCACGGCGGTATCCCGTCCTTGGCCACGCGGCGGCGCTGCTGCGCGGGCCGGTGGCTGGGCTGTGGCGTGACTGGCGCCCTTCCGTGGCACGAAAGGGGCGCAGAAGGTTAGCGGAGGGCGCACAACAGAAAGGCCCAGGGACTTGGCAGTAGCCCGTGAGTCCTTAAAGCGGCTCCAGCGCATGGTCTGCTTTGGAACCAAAAAGACCGACTCCATCAAAGGGAATGTCCATGAGTGTATTCTGGACATCACCGAGAAACCAGTTGTCCTCAGCCAGAGTGGCGGCGCAGCGCCACCGTCGTTGCAAGCGATCTGCCCAGCGAGTCGGCGGTATCAAGGCCACAACGTATGGTGTACTTTGCCGCATCTACCTTCCCGCAATGCGCGGGTAAGCAGTCTCTGGACCTCCTCAGAACACTGGGGCAAAACAGTGGCCACCGAATCCCACAGGAGTGGGTATATCGGCCCAAAGGCAAGTGGTGTTCACCGACCGCAAGCCAGCACTGGAGGAAGAAAAGGCCTTCTTCCCAAATTGGTCCAGAGGCGTTTGGATTCCCCTATCCGGAGGGGCGGTAGGGAAGGCGGTTTCGGAGAGGCAGAGGCTTGGACAACCAAGCTCTCGGGGGTGGGATGTTGGGAGAGAAACACGGGGTCGCCCGGAGCAGGGGCGATGGCGTCGGGCCACGTTCCTATCCACAGGAGCCCCTGTGGTGGGCTTGGACCAGCTGCCCAAAGAACGTCAATCAGTGCATCATTAAGCGGCAGCACAGTCTCCGCAGAGGGAGGCTGCTGGCTGAGCCTTGAGTCAAGAGATTGGTCTTGACAGCCAGGTAGGCAATTGGAGGTGCAAGGCTCCAGCTGCCCTCACACAACACCGTTACGAAATTTGCTCCCTCCTCCGTAGCCACGGAGGAGACAGCATGCCAGTGTCAGGGGAAGTATCTAGACCACTGGCATCCCCAAGTTCCCCTGCCCAGTCCTGATCATACTCACACTGCTGTGTGAGAGGGTCTTCTGACCCCTCCCAGCTCTCCTGGTCCTCCTCTGGTGAAAAATATGGAGGAGGAGGGACATTTGGGACCCAAGGTCTCGTCGGCGCCAGATCCGGCGTCGGGCGGCGCCGGTCCGGCTTCATGTCCGGGACCCGGAAAGTGCTGGGAAACGACGCCTTCCGGAGCCCCGGGCCGGCGTCAGAAACGGCACCCGGGACATCGGCGTCGCGGAGGCGTGGTTAGGTCAACCGGCGTCGATGGGGGTTGCGGCACCACCGGGGCCGGGATCGAGCGGCCGGGGCGGGCCGAGCCGGGATCAAGGCTGGCGGGACAGGCGGCGCCCGGACCGGAGTCATCGGCGTGCCGGAGCAACCTCCATCAGGGCCCGCGGGGCCCGAAGCACCGGGAGGACCGTGAGGCCCGAAGGCGGGCCATGGCCGACAGGAATTCCTGTGCCCAGGCCGGAGTCGCCCCCGAACCCGGAAAGGACGGGTATGCGGGGGCGGCTCGACAGGCACGTCCGGGGCCGCGGGGACGGTGCCGACAGGGGCCTCAGCCGAGTCGTGAGACCGGCGAGGAATCTTAGAGCGATGATGCTTCTTAGACTTTGTGCTCGACTCACCGAGGAGCGCGGGGAGCTTGGACTCCGGCGACCGGCGGGGACTCCCGCGAGCGGCCCCTCGACCTCTCCGGGACCGGGGCTTGGTGTGGCGCGGGAGCCGACTGCCGGACCTCGAGTAGCTTTCGAGACCGCTCTCGCAAAGCCTCCGGGTGAAGTTCCGGCAGTCAGGGCACGACTCGTGTCGTGGTCTCGGCGAGACAGAAGAGACACTCTAAGTGCGGGTCTGTGATCGACATCATTCGACCACAGACGTCGCATGGCTTGAAAGCCGGGCATCCCTATCGACACCTGGAGTCGGAGACGACTCGAAAAGAAAACAGTGAAAAATCACCAAACAATTTAGTCAAAAATTGACTAGGGCACTGCTCTTCCCGGATCTGCGCTTACTGGCGCGGGAAAAGAAGAACTGGCGTCAGCGTGCAGGCGGCATCTAAGTACTGCCGCGGCGTCGTCCCGGCGATAACGACGCCGACGGCGGACGCGTGAGGCCGCAAGAGCGCCGCCTACCGACCGCGCAAGGGTACTACTCACGTAAAACTTTCCGGATCCAGCCTGGACGCCTGGGGATATTCTAAGGTAAGGAATCTGTCACTAACGTGTCTCTTTCAGATACTTATTTTAGTTCCAAAAGTGATAATTCACATCCGACATTCATTTACAGTCAAAGATTAAAGATTCAAAAATTCACTATTAATCAATCAATGAATCTATCAATCAGGGACTTGTAAAGCGCAGCTACTCACCTGTGAGGTCTCCAAGGCGCTGTGGGGGCGGCTCCGTTGAGTGCTGGGGTCATCTGTAGAGCCAGGTCTTGAGGTCCTTCCTGAACTGGAGCAGTGTGGGCACTTGCCGAGGTGAAGGGGAGGTAGTTTCAGGCCTTGGCTGCAAGGTAGGAGAAGGACTCCCTCCTGTTCTGGTCTTGTAGTTGGGTGGGATGGTGGCCAGAGAGAGATCAGCTGATCGGAGTTGTCTCTTGGGTGCGTGGAAGGAGAGATTGTTTAGGTATGCTGGTCCGATGTTGTGAAGTGCCTTGTATGCATGAGTGAGGAGCTTGAAGGTTATTCTTCTTTCAATGGAGAGCCAGTGGAGATCGCGGAGGTGTTGCGTGATGTGGTTGTGACGGGCAATGTCTGGGATCCAGTCTGCAACGTTCTGGAGTTTGCAGAGTAGTTTCTTGTTGATTCCTGGGCATACAGGGCATTGTCGTAGTCCAGCCTGCTACCGATGAGGCGATGGTGACCGATTTTCTAAATTCGGGTGGGATCCATCTGAATGATTTTCAGAGTATGCGGAGGGTGTTGAAGGAGGCCGAGGAAACGCCGTTGATCTGGTGGTTCATCGTGAGTGATGAGTCAAGTATGATGCCGAGGTTTTGTGCGTGGTCCGTCGGGGTGGGAGGGTTTCTGAGGGCGGGGGCCATCAGGTTTTGTCCCATGCGGAGGGTCGGACCCAAGGATGAGGACTTCTGTTTTCTCAGAGTTGAGTTTCAGGCAGCTCTTCTTCATCCGGTTGGCGACGGCTTTCATCCCTTCTTGCAAGATGTACCTGGTGATGTTGGGTTCTTTGGTGAGGGAGAGGATGAGCTGGGTGTCGTCGGCGTATGAGACTATGTTGAGCCCGTGGTTTCTAACGATGGTTGCGAGGGGGGCAATTTAGATGTTGAAGAGGGTGGGGCTGAGGGAGGATCCCTGGTGCACTCCACATCTGGTCTCTGTTGGTTCCGAGAGATAGTGCGCGAGTCTGACTCGCAGAATTCTGCCTGTTAGAAATGAGTATACCCAGTCCAGGGTCTTTCCGTGGATACTGGCGTCGTGGAGTCTGGTGGCTAGTGTGCTGTGGGAGACAGTGTTGATGGTAGCTGAGAGGTCCAGGAGGATGAGGGCTGCCATTTGGCCCTGGTTGAGGAGGGAGCTGATGTGGTCAGCGGCGGCGAGTAGGGCGGTCTTGGTGCTGTGGTTGCTGCGGAATCCGGAGTGGGAGATGTCCAAGACATTGTTGGCTTCAGCGAAGTTTGCTAGCTGGGTGTGGACCGCCTTTTCGATTACCTTGGCTGCGAATGGAAGCAGGGGTATGGCCCTGAAGTTCTTGAGGTCCGTCGGGTCTGCGGACAGTTTCTTCAGGAGGGGGTTGACTTCGGCGTGTTTCCAGTCGTTGGGAAATGTGGCGGTTTCGACGGAGCAGTTGATCGTCTGGCTTAGTTCGTGTGCGATGGCCGTGGCGGCTCTGTGGAAGATGTGGGGAGGGGCAGGGGTCTGAGGGTGCTCCGGAGGAGATGCTCTTCATGGTCTTTAGGTTGTCTTCTGTCGTGAGCGGGGTCAGGTGAGCAGGGTCTGTTGGGTGGCATCGCTGGGGTGGGACCTGGAGCATTGCGGAGCTCTTGGCTGCCGAAGTTGTCATAGACCATCTTAATCTTGAGGTGAAAATAGGTGCCAAGTCTGTTGCAGAGGTCTTGGGAGGGTGGGACATCTGTTAAATCGCTGTTGGGTTTGGTGAATTCTTTGATGATGGAGAAGAGTTCTTTGGTTAGGACTCTGTCTTGGAGAAACTTCTTCTTTGTGGACTTGATGAGTTGGTGGTGTGCTGTGGTGGGTGCTATGTAGGCAGTGCTTGTTTCTGGGGTTCTGTTGTTCCTCCATGTCTTTTCGAGTCGTCGGCAGGAGTGCTTGGATTCTTGGAGTGTAGGGGTGAACCAGCTTGCTTTCTTAATGTGTCGTCCTGTGGCTTTCTTGAGGGGGCGAATGTGTCAGTGCAGTTCATGATCCAGCGGTGGAGGTTGCGTGCCACGGTGTTAGCTTCTGGCGTGGGTGGTGGGGTGTTGATGAGGGCGGCGGTGAGCTGGTCCTCGGAGACTTGGTTCCAGCTTCTGCAGGGGAGAAGGAGAGCGTGCTTGCGTACGATGGGTTTTCTGTAGGAGAAGTGGATGCAGTGGTGGTCTGCCCAGAGGAGTTCCGTGGTGTGGCTGTAGGAGATGCTGTTTCCTTCTGCGAAGATGGGGTCGAGTGTGTGTCCCGCTGTGTGCCTGGGGGCGGTGACCAGTTGCTTCAGTCCTATGTTGGCGAGGTTCTCTAGGGGGGGGTAGTAGTTTTGGGGTCATCGTGGTTGTCCAGGTAGAAGTTTAGGTATCCGAGTAGGATGTAGTCAGTGGAGGCGAGGGCGTGGGGTGCGATGGTGATGGTGTCGGTGAAAGGAGCACGGGGGACGGGTGGCCTGACGATGAGGGTTCTGTGGAGAGTTGTTTTAGGATTGGTCTGAATCTGGAAGTGGAGGTGCTCCATGAGGATCATAGTGTAGTCCGGACCGGTGGTTGTCATGCGGAAGGTGCTTTTGTGGATGGTGGTGATGCCTCCTCCTGGGCGGGTGGGGCTGTTTCTCCGCGGGATCTTGTATCCGTCTGGGATGGCGGTGGCGATGCTTGGCACGGAGTTGGTATTGGTCCAGGTTTCTGTGAGGAATGCAACCCGGGCGCGTGGGTATTGAGAGGTTCCAGATTTCTATGGCGTGCTTGTGTAGGGAGCGCACGTTGAGGAGGATGCAGTTGAGCGGTTTGTGAGCGGTGATGTCTGGTAGGCTGGGGGCTGCTGCTGGGGTCCGGCGATAGGTGAAGGTGCAGTAACAGAGTCAACAGGAGATCGGGCCATGGGTGTTGCTCAGCGTCGAAAGCTAGCAGTTGTTGCAGCATCCGGGGTTGAGAGCGTCGAGGATGCTGGAGTAGTAGCGGAGGTGGGTCGGAGGACCAGGATCCCTGGCACTGGTCATGGTCAGGTCGCAGACGGGCGCAAACAGGATTGACTTTGGTGCACCAGCGGTGCTGCTGCCATTATGTAGGGGTCAGGAGGAGGGCGGTCAGCTGGAAGGAGGGAGCGGGAAGGACACACTGGAGGGGTAGGGGCGCGGGGACAGCAGCAGCATGGAGCGAGAAGAGCAGAGAGAGCAGATAGAAAAGAGGGCACAGAAAAGTCAAGAGAGGAAAAACAGCAGAAAAGCAGAGTGCTCTCCCACTTGACCACCAGGGATGAGGTGCAGGCAGGAGCCTGTGGGTGGAGGAGGGCCTCGAACACCCAGGAGTGGTCAGCAAAACAGAGAGCTCACTTAGTTTAGTCCCAAAAGTTATGATTCACATTAACCAGTCATCTACTGTGCGGCTTGCTCGGCTCCCGGTCGCACGTGTGCGCGGGGCGGAGTCAAGCCATTACAAAACGGGCCGTGCCTTGAATGAACGTGCTTCGCGTTCAGTTTGGCTGGTTCCTTTCATCGCTGCGCCTCCCTTTTCCTGCCCACATCACTTACCTCATTTCCCTTGTTGATGACTACAGACGTGCCAGCGTTTCCCTAGTCGGACGTCTGTGCTTTTGCATCCTGGTCTTGGCATTTCTCTTCCGGGTAGCAGACGGGCTCTGTATTGCAAAGTTGGGTCGCAAGTCACAGCAGCTTCCTTTTGCTGCGACAATATCGCTTCAGTATCCTCTCATGCATCTTGAAAACCAACGAGAGGAACATATATACTTTAAAGAAATTTTGTGTCAAACAATACGGTATCATTTAAGAAAACATTATTTAGCAAGTTGCAATATACTTATCTGACGTGTACTTTCCGCGGTGAGTGGAGATCCTATATTTTTGTACTAGCAATTCTTGATGGCTGAAAAAGACAGATATTTATAAAGGTGTTAGTTACCTGATTTCTAAGGAGATAATTGGATGAATATTTCCTGGACCTGCACATTTTTGTGTATTTTTCTTTTCTTTTCTATCCAACTGGGAAAATATGTTTTTTTTCCTGGGATATGTTGGATGTTAAGTTCCGGGCTTTATTGGATTAAATCGTGATATATGGCCAGGTTAGTTTCACTACGTATTTTACATATGTAATTATGCAGTTACATAGAACACATTGTCTAATACTAAGCTACTCTATTTTCCAGATATATCAACCTATAATTGTTTTCTGCTTTTCTATGCACTGCTTGAAATGGAAGAGGGACTCTACCCAGGTAGTTACGCTTAGAGGGAAATTATGTTAGATATAGAGAGCAATCCCAGTCCGAGTATATATTTGGTAACCATTGTATGTTGTGTCTACCCAGGAGTTGTATTCAACCCGCTTCACCTACAAAGGCAGTGCAAGAAGTACGACGGTGGACACGTCTCCTTTTCCTTTCCTTGTTTTGTTTCCCCTCTTCTCCATTCTCACTGTGTCTGGCTTTGATCTTGTTGGGCTGACACCGGTGGATGTGGGAAGTTGGGACCCAGCATCTGACCCTTGCTTCTGGCTCCTGGGCCTACAGGTGAGAATGACATTTACAGTCAAAAGAATAAACATTAAAAAAAAATTCACCATTTCTGACCATTTCGGGATAGTCATTAAGGTCGATTTTCAACAGAAAATGCATTTTGGAAATGCACTAAACAGGTTCAAAATGTCAATTGTATCGCGCCTCATGGTGAATAACCACTTTGTATGGCGTACAGTAACCAAAATTGCCATTTTTTTAAAAGAATTCTTTTATTAAGCAAAAGAACAAGCTTCAGAAACAAAGAAAATCCCGACATACATATACAGTTTACATCAATGACACGGCAGTTACATAGTTCCTCTGCACGCAATTACATGTTGCACAATTTAGCACGATACTAGATTGAATTCTTTGCTTAGCTCTCATAGGATAGCATGTACAACACACCTCACGGACCCCTCACAGACCTCTATACAGTGTCCACGCCCCCCATATTTTCTCCCACTTGCAAAGGCATCCACAACTTTGTAGACCACCTGCTCCGCATTATGACACCAGTCCATATCGCACAGCCATGCTGCCACTGTCGGGGGCTCCACCGCCCCCCAAGCATGGGCGATATTCCTCTTGGCGACCCCCCTGCTAAAGCTAGCCATAGCTTGGCCCACTGTGGCCATGTGAGCTCTCCTGTGACGCCCAGGATGTGCCATCTGGACTCCATTGGAACCTGCTCGCCCACTACAGCCTCCATTATGCGGGTTAGGCCCCTCCAGTACTTCTGAATCCTGGGACAGGACCATAATATATGGAAGAAAGACCCATTCTCACCACACTCCCTGGCACACAGCTCGGATCCACAACCACTAATACGGGCCTGTACCATTCTCAAGGCATAAGACCTGTGAAGGATGCGGAGTTGAACAAGCCTAAAGCGCGCTCTGATGGCTTTGCCTCTGGGGCTCTGAAGGGCCTCCGCCCAGTCGTCATCCAACAATAGTCCCACATCAGATTCCCAGGCCTCCCTCAGGGAACCCAGGCAGTCCGGGGAGTTGTTTACCAGTTTTTTATAAGTAAGAGACACCGCTTTCTCAATAATGGGATCTAAGAGGAGTCTATCCTCCAGGGGGGGAGTATTCTGGTATCACAGTCCCTTCTTTCAAATGACAATGAAGTGCCAAACGCAGTTGTCGATATCTAAGGAATTCACCTCCTCCCATTTGAAAGCCCTCTCGTAGGGTATCGAATGTCACCATTTTGCCTCCCTTTCAGAGGTCCCCGAGTACGTCAATGACAATGAGGCTCCACTTCCGGAAACCCTGAAGCCGTCGTACTTCTTTAAAAAAATCTCCCTCCCATTGTCGAGTCTGCTCTGTGAGTTTCAACTAGGGGTGGGCGGAATTTGCGTAGTCGCGCTACGTAAAGCTCCGCGAAATGGTAAAAAACCTCTGCGAGCTCGCAAAAATTCCGCGAACACGCGGAATTGCTTATTCCGCCCGTTCGCGATGCTTATTTCCTGTTCGCGAACACTGTTTGCGTGCTCGGAGAGAAATATCTTGCGAAAACGCATTTTGAAAGCGCGAACAGGCAAAAAATTTCACGAAGCCGCGGATCACAGAATTTTTGGTAATTCCGCGTTCTCCACGGAACGCGAAATTACCCAAATTCCGCAAATTCCGCGAGAGGAACGGAATTTACCACCCTGGCCTATTAAATACCTCACAGTATCTGCTACATGCAGATAAACACAAAGCACACAATACTGTAGCACAGAAACATTCGTAAGTAGCACTAAGACACAGTGGGCTCCGGGGGAAGACCAAACCATATACTAAAATAGTGGTATAAGAACCACGACTCGAGTCAAGACAGTGTCTAGAGGTTGTGGAATCCCTGGGACCCCAAAGAACCACCCAAGGTGAGTAAGGAGGGACCCCACGGAGGACGGATGCAGTGTGAGAACATGATCGCGTGCTACGTACAATTCAATGGGAGAGTCGCGGTTGCAGTTTTAGTGTTTAAGGACCCTTCCCAGTGGATTATGAAGAAACCCTTTAGAACATAGAAGGTTGGAGAGCCACCCCACCCGTGGATACTGAAGTACCAGAGTTACCTATCCCAGGGAAGCCGGGTGCATAGTGTCGAAGTGGCGTCGGAAACCGCTGTCGTTCTCAATGGGAGTCTTCAAAGAAATGCCACTGCTGGAAAGAAGAAAAGTGTCCGGTGGAACCCACAGGTGGATTCTTGAAGGAAGGAACCTGAAAGCAGAGGGGACAGAGTTTGGGTCACTCAGGAGTGACCAGGGCCCCGGTAGACAAATGTCCACCGATGTCGGGTGCTTCAGGTGTGAAGATGGAGACCTTGACTCTACAGCTGCAGGGACCAGGAGATGTCGAGGCTGACAAGGAGCCGGATTCGAGCTGTCCCACTAAGGATGTCGAGTGCTGAGGGGTCGGTGTCCGGCGGGAGCACCAACAAGCCTTGTCAGCGGCAACCCACGAAGAAGGTCGAGGAAGGTCACGGTCTGGCACAGCAAGGACCAGGAGACTCACCATAGCAAGGGGAGTCAGGGCAGGCCTGGAGCAACCAGGGGAGCCCAAGAAAATCAGTGTTGTCCCTCAAATGGACCCACAGGCCGAAGGCACATTAGTCGCGAGGGGACCTCCAGCAGTTTCACAAAACAACAGCTTCCAAAGCACAGAGTGCGAGGAGGCCAAAGTCCTTTATACGAAATGTGCGCGGAGGTTGGGGCTATCGATAGTCCAATACACTTGGTTGGCAAACGCCAACAAGCATATGCACTTGCAAACGGGCGCAGTGCACAGGGGTTCGGGTTATGCGGTCCCCACGAGGGACACTGGCCTCAAACTTAGTGAGAGGGCAGCTCGACCTCAGGGAACATAGGACCCCACCTCCTGTGTTGGCCGCAGGAGCTCAGGATCAGCAGACCGGTCAGTAGTGTTACGGTGCCTGCGAATGCAGGGAAGTGACTCCTTCACCCCAAGGGAGATACTTCAGTTGTTCTTGATGCTCCACAGGTCCGGCACGGAGCCTGTATGGTGCACGGGCACAGACGATGCTTTGGATGGTGAGGGAGCTGAAGTCGGGCCCAGTCGAAGTCCAGCGAAGTCCAGAGTGTCCAGACGGTCGAAGGTCAGTGGTTTCTTGATCAGAATCTTGTCCACGTCGAATCTTGTCCACGTCCTACAGCCAGGTAAGCCCTTTTGTACCCAAGGAAGAGGGTTGGACAGATTCAGGGGACCCTCCCAGGGGAGGGTCAGGACAGTGGGGAGGATACTCCCCTGCCCTTTGTCCAGTTTAGCGCCAGAGCAGGAGCCAACAGCTCCCAGGACTGGTTTGAACTGGACTATGCACAGGGACACCAAATGTGCCCCTCGTGCACACTTTCAGGCACTTTGGAAGTGCACCCACCCAGCCCCAATACACTAAATCCTGTCTGGGAGGTGGTCACACCTCCCTGTGACAGGATGCATATTGTGCTGCCTTCCTCTGCTCAAGCTTGGCTCAGCAGCAGGAGGGCAAAAATTTGTCTCGGGTCGGCAGCATCCATTTTGTGCTGTCCGGGTCGAGAATGCTGGTACTGGGAAGACCAGGGACCCCACGAAGCTTGCTTCTGAAGGGTGGAATCATACCTCCCACACCGGTTACCGGTGTGGAGGTATGATTCCAAGGTGTTTGATACCAAACAGGACATGGTTTGTTGCAGCCGTTTTCGAGACAGCATTTTACTCAAGCATATAATGCACCTCTACCTATATGTCTGGCTGCATCGCCGACAACCCGGGGGAAAGGTCTCCGAAGGCTGCAGGGGTGCTCTGCTCATGCAGGGGCATCTTCTCACGTAAAACCCAGCACCATGTCTTCAGGATTGTCAAGGCCTGCTATAGGGGTGACTTATAGGTTTTAAGTGTAGTGACCTATAGATATAGTAAACCTATATCTAAAGTAAGTGGTGCATACACCATCTTACACAGGCTGCAATGGCAGGCCTGTAGTTCCCTTTGCATGGCCTCTCACGGGTGGCATAATACATGCTTCAGCCCATGGGAGGCCTCTGGGGTACCTATGCCCTGGGTACATGTGTACCATATACTAGGGACTGATAAGGGTACCCCAGTATCCCATCTGGAGTGTACCTAAGTACATGACATAACATTTTAGGGAGAAAGCAGATAGGCTGGGGTCCTTATTAGCAGGATCCCAGTCAGACTAGTCAAAAACAGTGTAACATCAAGCAATAAGTGGGGGTAACCATAAGAAGCAGATCCTACTTTCTTTCAGCACTAGGCAATTGAATGGCACTCATGTCAGATGACATCCTGTTATAGCTTTATGATGTCAGGGCACCACTTGACCAATTGTCCTGGGTGAAGGTGACACTAGAAGATGACACATCAGCAACTAAGCACTAGGTTACTATCTGTAATTATGACGGCAACGCAAATAGGAGGTGCAATAGGAAAGTACTCTGAACCATTGGGCTCCTTTGGAAAGTGAAGCACAAGTTACTAACTTGTGTAACGATATATCTGTAAGAGACAGTAGTTAGTGACAGATTCCTTACCTTAGAATATCCCCAGGCGTCAGGCTGGATCCGGAAAAGTTTTGCGTAGCAGTACCCTTAGCGCGTCGGTAGGCGGCGTCGTGCGGCTCCGCGTCCGTCGTCGCGCCGGATCGCCGGGATGACGTCGCGGGCAGTACTTAGGCGCCGCCCCTGCGCGCTGACGTCAGTTCTGTCCACGACTTTCCGCGGCAGGAACGCAGAGCCATGCAAGAAGCTGACATAGGTGTCTGAAAAATACTAGGGCTCTGAAAGGGATGTCCTTAACCCTAGAAATCAGTTCGCAGAACGGGGAGGATGGGTGGGCGGTAGGAATCTGTCAGTAACTACTGTCTCTTACAGATATATCGTTACACAAGTTAGTAACTTGTGCATCTGAAAGAGACACGTTAGTGACAGATTCCTTACCTTAGAATAGATACCCCAGCAATACCAACCCCGGTGGTGGGTCTGCGAACAAAGATCAGACAAGGAAGTCCTGGAGGACAGAACGGCCAAAGAAGCCGTCCCTCCGGACCTGACTGTCAAGGCAGTAATGCTTTGTAAACGTGTGCAGCGAGGCCCACGTAGCTGCCTGACAGATAACCGGCAGCGGAACACCGCGGCCCAAAGCCGTGGTAGCAGCCGTTGCCCTGGTGGAATGGGCACGCAGCCCAACAGGAGGCTCCTTCTTTGCCAAAGAATAGCAGGCCTTGATGCACAAGGTAACCCAGCGGGAGATGGTCCGTTTGTGCACCGCCCGACCTTTTTGGCGCCCACGTAGCCAACAAAGAGCTGGTCATCCACCCGGAAGTGTTTTGTGCGGTCGATATAGAAGGAGAGCGCACGTTTTGGGTCCAGACGGTGGAGTCTCTCTTCCTCTCTGGAAGGATGCGGAGGCGGAAAGAAGGTAGGCAAAGTGATGGTCTGCCCAATGTGGAAGGCAGTAACCACCTTTGGCAAGAAGGACGGACGCGTCCTAAGAACAACCTTGTCTGGATGGACAGACAGAAAGGGAGGTTTGCAGGATAGAGCCTGGAGCTCACTCACCCGCCGAGCGGAGGTGATGGCCACCAGAAAGGCTGTCTTCAGAGTTAGAAGACGAAGAGGACAGTTATGTAGAGGCTCAAAGGGAGCGCACATTAAAAAGGTAAGAACCAAGTTCAAGTCCCACTGAGGCATCACAAACGGAACAGGAGGGAAGAGGTGTGTAATGCCTTTCAAGAACCTGTTAACAACAGGGGACTTGAAAAGGGAGGGCTGATCAGGGAGCCTGAGGAAGGCCGAGATAGCACAAAGATAACCCTTGATGGTACCCAGGGCAGAACCCTGTTGGGCCAGGGAAAGAAGGAACAGAAGAACCTCAGAAAGAGGGGCAGAAAGGGGATTCACAGCCTTTGCTGTGCACCATGCCACAAACTTGTTCCACCTGCAGGCGTATACCACCTTAGTGGAGGGACGCCTGGCTGCCAGAATCACATCACAAACTTCGGGAGGCAAGTCGAAAGGAATCAACTGCCGCCGCTCAATCTCCACGCAAGCAGGTGGAGGCTGGACAGGTTCGGGTGGAGGACCGTCCCCTGCTGCTGCGACACAAGATCCTCCCGAAGAGGCAGACGGATCGGGGGATCGACGCTCATACTGAGTAGCTCGGGATACCAAACTCTTCGAGCCCAGTCCGGAGCCACAAGGATGACTTGGGCCCGGTCGTGCCGAATCTTCTTCAACACTCTGGGTAGAAGTGGTATAGGCGGAAAGGCGTACAACAGACCGCAACTCAACTCGCGACGAAAAACGTCGCCGAGCGAGTGCCGCCTTGGAAATTCCAACGTGCAGAACTGATGACATTGCGCGTTCTCTTCGGTGGCGAATAGATCTAACCAAGGCTCTCCCCATTGTAGAAAGAGTCCTTGCGCCACTTCCGAGTGAAGACGCCATTCGTGATCCATCATGCACCTGCGGCTGAGTTCGTCCACCCTGGCATTCAGGGAACCTGCCAGGTGTTGAACCATCAGGAACATGCCCTGATGTTCCAGCCATGTCCAGAGGCGCAGAGCCTCCTGACAGAGGGTCCACGACCCCACCCCGCCCTGTTTGTTGCAGTACCACATGGCGGTGGTGTTGTCTGTGAACACCTGCACTACCTTCCCTTTGACAGAGGGAAGGAATGCCTTGAGTGCAAGTCGGATCGCCCGGAGCTCCAGAATGTTGATATGGAGCCGGGACTCCGCCGGAGACCAGAGGCCTCTGATCTCCGCCTCTCCCATGTGACCGCCCCATCCCAGAAGGGACGCGTCCGTCACAACTGTGTGCTCTGGCTGGGGAAGGGAGAGGGATCTGCCCATGACCCATTGCCGGTTCGAGAGCCACCACTGCAACTGTTTTGCAGTCCCCTCCGAGATCTGGACGTGATCGGACAGGTTGCCCTGGTGCTGCGCCCACTGGAACTTCAGGTCCCACTGCAGAGCCCGCATATGCCATCTGGCATGATTGACCAGCAGGATGCAGGAGGCCATGAGGCCCAGCAGCCTCAGGGTCATCCGTACCGAAACCCAGGATAAAGGCCGAAAGATCGGAATCATAGCCTGAATATCCCGGACTCGCCGTTCGGGAGGATAGGCCCGAAACTGCATCATGTCCAGAACCGCTCCGATGAAAAGGAGCTGTGGAGAAGGAATGAGATGCGACTTCGGCACATTGATGGAGAACCCCAGCGAGTGCAGGAGTTCGGCCGTAGTCTGGAGGTGGGAGACGACTGCCTGGGACGAGCCCGCCTTCAGCAGCCAGTCGTCGAGGTAGGGGAAGACTGAAACCCCTGCCCGGCGCAGATGAGCTGCGACCACCGCCATCACTTTCGTGAACACCCGAGGGGCACTGGTAAGGCCAAAGGGGAGCACGGTGAACTGAAAATGCTCGAGGCCTACCGTGAACCGAAGGTAACGCCGGTGGGCCGGCAGGACGGGGATGTGGAAATAGGCGTCCTGCAAGTCCAACGCTACCAACCAGTCTCCAGGGTCGAGGGCAGTCAAGACCTGAGCTAGGGTGAGCATCTTGAACTTCTCCTTCCGGAGGAAGCGATTGACGTTCCGGAGGTCCAAGATAGGACGCATGTCCTCCTTGTCCTTTTTGGGCACCAGGAAGTAGTGGGAGTAGCAACCACGTCCTACGTCTGGGGTCGGAACATGCTCGATGGCCCTCTTGGCCAAGAGGGCCGTGACTTCCTTCTGCAGAAGTACCAAGTGATCCCCTGACATGCGGTGGAATTGATGTGGCATGGCTGGGGGGCGGTCTCGAAGGGGAGGGAGTAGCCCCTTCGGACAATGTCCAAGACCCACCTGTCCGAGGTGATGGGATGCCAGTGGTGAAGGTGATGGTGGACCCTGCCACCTACTGGCGTGCTGTGCACCTGAAAGGAGGGACTAGGAGGGCTTGGAGGCCGCGGACGGGTTGGAGGTGGTGGCCTGACCCGCACGCTGGTTGCCCGAACCGCCACGGCGGTATCCACGTCCTCGGCCACGCGAAGACGCCTGCTGCGCGGGCCGGTGGCTGGGCTGCTGACGTGACTTGGCGCCCCTTCCGTGGCCACGATAGGGGCGAAAAGCAGAAGGTAGCGGAGGGCGTGTAGCAGAAAGACACAGGGACTTGGCAGTAGCCCGTGAGTCCTTAAAACGCTCCAACGCATGGTCTGCTTTGGAACCAAAAAGACCGACTCCATCAAAGGGCATTACCCGAAAAACCAGTGGTTCTCAGCCAGGCGTGGCGACGTAGCGCCACCGTCATTGCAATAGATCTGCCCAGCGAGTCGGCGGTATCAAGGCCACAACGTATGGTGTATTTGGCCGCATCCCTACCTTCCGCAATGGCGCGGGTAAGCAGTGTCTGGACCTCCTCAGAACACTGGGGCAAAACAGTCCGCCACCGAATCCCACAAGGAGTGGGTATATCGGCCCAAAAGACAAGCGGTGTTGATGGACCGCAAGCCAGCACTGGAGGAAGAAAAACCCTTCTTCCCAAATTGATCCAGGCGTTTGGATTCCCTATCCGGAGGGGCGGTAGGGAAGGCGGTTTGGGAAGCCGAGGCTTGGACAACCAAGCTCTCAGGAGTGGGGTGGACAGAGAGAAACAAGGGGTCGCCCGGAGCTGGGCGATGGCATCGGGACACGTTCCTATCCACAGGAGCCCCTGTGTTGGGCTTGGACCAGGCGCCCAAAAGAACGTCAGTGAGTGCATCGTTGAACGGCAGCACAGTCTCCGAAGGAGGAGGCTGCCGGCTGAAGCACTTCTGTCAAGAGATTAGTCTTGACCGCCACAGTAGGGAGTCGGAGATGTAAGGCTCCAGCTGCCCTACGCAACACCGTTGCAAAATTGGCTCCCTCCTCCGTAGCCACGGGAGGAGACAGCATGCCAGTGTCAGGGGAAGTATCTAGACCACTGGCATCCCCTAGTTCCTCTGCCCAGTCCTCATCATACTGACACTGCTGTGTCAGAGGGTCCTCAGACCCCTCCCAGTCCTCCTGGTCCTCCTCCGGTTCAAAATAAGGAGGAGGAGGGACATTATGGGACCCAAGGTCTCATCGGTGCCGGAACCGGCGTCGAGCGACGTCGGTACGGCTCCATGTCCGGAGCCGGAGAGTACATGGGGACGACGCCGCCCGGAGCCCCAGGCGGCGTCAGGAACGGCACCGGAGACATCGGCGCCGGCGGAGGCGTGGTCAGGTCGACCGGCGTCGATGGGGGTTGCGGTACCACTGGATCCGGGATCGAGGCCGGGGCCGAAGCCGGGATCGAGGCTGGAGGCACGAGCGACGCCGGGACCGGAGTCGTCGGCGACGCCGGGGCAACCCCATCAGGGCCCGCGGGGCCCGAAGGCGCACCGGAGGGACCTTGAGGCCCGAAGAGGCAGGCCATGGCCGACAGGAATTCCTGTACTTGGGCCGGATCCGCCCCCGAACCCGGGAAGGACGGGTATTGCGGGGGCGGCTCCACAGGCATGTCCGGGGCCGCGTGGACGGTGCAGGGAGGGGCCTCAGCCGAGTCGCGAGACCGGCGAGGCGAAGTCCTAGAGCGATGGTGCTTTTTGGAATTCTTGTGTTTAGACTTACCGGACGACGAAGACTTGGATCCCGACGACCGGCGAGGACTCCGCGACCAACCCCTCGACCTCTCACGCGACCGGGACTTGGTGTGGCGCGGAGCCGACTGCCTGGGCCTCGAGGAGCTTTCGAGACCGCTCTCGCAAAGCTTTCGGGTTGAGGGACCTGGCAGTCGGAACACGACTTCGTGTCGTGGTCTCGCCCGAGGCAGAAGAGACACTCCAGATGCGGGTCTGTGATGGACATCATCCGAGCACAGGCGCCGCAACGTTTGAAGCCGGGCATCCCTACGACACCTTGGAGTCGATATGAAAAGAAACAGTGAAAAAATTCACCAAAAAGTTAGTCAAAAAATGACCAGGGCACTGCTCTTCCCGGATCTGCGCTTGCTGGCGCGGAAAAAGAAGAACTGAAGTCAGCGCGCAGGGGCGGCGTCTAAGTACTGCCCGCGACGTCATCCCGGCGATCACGACGCCGACGACGGACGCGTGTCAAGTACCCCACAAGGCTTACCTGTGGCTTGCGAAGTATTCTCACAGAGACGACATGAGCTATCGTCCCCTTACCCACCTTACCCCTGTCACGGAGTGTACACCAACCGGGATGAGGATGGGACCGGGGAAGGAAGCTAAAGGTAACGGGGATGGCGTCCAACAGATCAGAAGAGAACCACCCTCAGGTTGGGGAAGGACCATCAACTCTGGCTGGTGAAAGAAAGACAAAGGGAGACCTGTTTTATAACCACATAAATAATACCCTCTCTAGGTTTGCCTTTTACACACATACGGATCAGACTTTACCTGGTGAAAAGGAAGCCCCTGGCGTGGAGTAGTTATTTATGGCAACAGAAGCCAGATGTAGCACTCCTGTGCTGCAGTTCAGGGAAACACCAATAGCTCCACAAGGTGAGTAGCACCGTCTTAGCAGTGCTCCAAAGAAATGAAAAAAGGAAAATGGCAAGCGCACCTGCGCGGTGAAGAAGGAAGTCTAGCAAGCGCTATGGTGCAGATAGACAAGCAACAGTCTAGCGCTCCAGTGGAGAAACAAAAGGAAAACCAGCAAGCGCTCCTGCACGATAAGGTAAAAAATCAGTAATAGGATGTACCAGCTGGATGTTTAAGAAAAAACAACAAACAGCGCTCAAGCGCGGCGAGTCAGGAATCACAATTAGCGCTCCAGCGCGGCGTGTCAAGGATCACGAATAGCGCTCAGCGCGGCGAATCAGGAATTACAATTAGCGCTCCAGCGCGGCGTGTCAAGGATCACGAATAGCGCTCAGCGCGGCAAATCAGGAATAACAAATAGCGCTCCAGCGCGGCCTCAGAAAATACCTGTCGCAAGGTCCGGTTCTGAAGCAGGCATCCGCAGCAAGGTGTAGGCATTAATCAAAAGCGCTGGACCGGCGGGAACCGCTGTGGTTTATGCGGTTTCCCCCGGAAGCGCTGAGTGACGTAGTGGCGGCTTCCGATCTCGGAAGCTAGACTGCAACCCGTCTGCCACCCGGAAGTGAGGAATCTGACTCCGCATGCGCGAAAGGCAAACACGCTGCGGGAAGTTGGAAGGTAGGGAACCCCCGAAACCATGACACGCGGAGCCGCACGACGCCGCCTACCGACGCGCAAGGGTACTGCTACGCAAAAACTTTCCGGATCCAGCCTGACGCCTGGGGATATTCTAAGGTAAGGAATCTGTCACTAACGTGTCTCTTTCAGATATGGAGTTACAAGAACCCACAGTATCCTCAACAACAATCCATCATGAGTATCAGACTCCCACAAACAGAGTGCAGGGAAACAGGTTAAATGAGCTTCCCTCCATGAGAAAGTAAGTCAATCGCTCTAACTTAAAGCAACTCATTTCAGCATCAAAGACAGTAATTTCCTCTGATAACATATTGCTAGCACAAGTATCTCAAGCAGGGTTTGTCAGCCTTGGAGACAGTCAAAGTCTTTGTTTAGCTATCATGAACACTAAAATGTCATCCACAATACCACCATCTCGACAGTAATTATACTTATGTGGAAGACCCCACAACAAGGTACTGAGGACCTTCAGATGGTATAGACTTCTTTTAATGATGAGCAAAATGAATAAATGTGAGTTTGACTTACCATATAAATTGATAAAGGAATGCAGAATGCGTATTTGTTTGTCTCAGAAATGCAGAGAAATTCTCTTATGCAACACTGCCACTGCTGGTCATTCAGTATATTCTGCAGATGGAAACGTCCACTGTTAGTGCATTTACCATAATTAGAAATTGAATATTTTCAAACTAATGCAATACAACAAAAAAATTGATTTTTATAAAGCCTTAATAGTTCAGTACTATAGTGTGTGCAATATTGTGAAAATCTACAGCTCACTAGAAATTCAAATCACAATTTTTGTGTTCAGGCTAGCATACATTTCTCAATCCTATGCACCATCTGCTACCACTCACTACGCAGCTCTCGCACCTCTATTAGGACATAGATAAAAGATCTTATTACCAGCCAAGCGACAGAGTACCATTCTAACTGCAATTCTTTTAGGTTATGGTACACCAATAGCAATGAAGTCATCTGATAAGTTGAGGGAGGAAGGTTTATGCTACAGTTAGTGGGAATAATATAAATTATGAATAAGAGATTTTAACATCTTCATTTTAGCACATCCCTGTTAGTTAAGCCATCGTGAAGTCGAGAATATTATCATCAGCCACACCTTCAAACAAATAAGTCTCAAATAATGCCCTCATTTCTTTCATCCCACCCTCTTAGTCTTCAGCTGGGCGTCCTGTCTACCCTGCTACCCATTTCAATACCATGATAATTGTATCCTATTGCTTGCTAGGCAATTGATTGGCACTTGTGAGAAGTTGGCCTGGTATATGATGTCCACTAATTAAAGTGGGCACCTTGCACCGGTCCAAACAACCCTTATGGTGATTTAAGAGGTCAAAGATAACCTTAGAAAGATATCCAAGTGGTAGCTGTGGAGAGCAGCCTTCAGGCGTAGTCTTGAAGGAATTTTAAGCAGCTTGTTTTACCAAAATGCAACCTTATAGTATTGGTTGAATGAAAGGAGAACCACACAGTAGTGATAAAAAATGTGTATTTATTATTATAAAACACCTTAAATACCTCACAGTATCTGCTACATGCAGATAAACACAAAGCACACAATACTGTAGCACAGAAACAATCGTAAGTAGCACTAATACACAGTGGGCTCCAGGGGGAGACCAAACCATATACTAAAATAGTGGTATAAGAACCACGACTCGGGTCAAGACAGTGTCTAGAGGTTGTACAATCCCTGGGACCCCAAAGAACCCCCCAAGGTGAGTAAGGAAGGACCCCACGGAGGACGGGTGCAGAGTGAGAACACGACCGCCTGCTACGTACAATTAAATGGAAGAGTCGCAGTTGCAGTTTTAGTGTTTAAGGACCCTTCCCAGTGGATTATGAAGAAACCCTTTAGAACATAGAAGGTTGGAGAGCCACCCCACCCGTGGATACTGATGCACCAGAGTTACCTATCCCAGGGAAGCCGGGTGCATAGGGTCGAAGTGGCGTCGGAAACCGCTGTCATTCTCAATGGGAGTCTTCAAAGAAATGCCACTGCTGGAAAGAAGAAAAGTGTCCGGTGGAACCCACAGGTGGATTCTTGAAGGAAGGAACCTGAAAACAGAGGGGACAGAGTCTGGGTCACTCAGGAGTCACCAGGCCCTCGGTAGACGAATGTCCACCAATGTCGGGTGCTTCAGGTGTGAAGATGGATTCATTGACTCTACAGCTGCAGGGACCAGGAGATGTTGAGGATGACCAGGAGCCGGATACGAGCTGTCCCACGAAGAATGTCGAGAGCTGAGGGGTCGGTCTCCGGCGGGAACACCAACAAGCCTTGTCAGCGGCAACCCACGAAGAAGGTCGAGAAGGTCACGGTCTACCCCAGCAAGGAGCAGGACACTCACCACAGCAAGGGGAGTCAGGGCAGGCCTGGAGCAACCAGGGGAGCCCAAGAAAATCAGTGTTGTCCCTCAAATGGACCCACAGGCCGAAGGCACAGGAGTCGCGAGGGGACCACCAGCAGTTTCACAAAACAACAGCTTGCAAGGCACAGAGTGCGAGGAGGCCAAAGGCCTTTGAATGAAATATGCGCAGAGGTTGGGACTATCGATAGCCCATGCACTTGGTTGGGGAAAGCCAACAAGCAAATGCACTTGCAAATGTTCGCGGTGCACAGGGGTTCGGGTTATGCGGTCCCCACGAGGGATACTGGCCTCAAACTTGGTAAGAGGGCAGCTCGACCTCAGGGAACATAGGAACCCACCTCCTGTGTTGCTGGAGCCTTCGGAGTCTGCAGGAGCTCAGGATCAGCAGATCGGTCAGTTGCGTTACAGTGCCTGCGAATGCAGGGGAGTGACTCCTTCACCCCAAGGGACATACTTCAGTTGTTCTTGATGCTCCACAGGTCCGGCACGGAGCCTGTATGGTGCACGGGCACAGACAATGCTTTGGACAGAGAGGGAGATGAAGTCGGGCCCAGTCGAAGTCCAGCGAAGTCCAGCGTGTCCAGACGGTCGAAGGTCAGTGGTTTTTTGATCAGAATCTTGTCCACATCGAATCTAGGGTCCTACAGCTAGGCAAGCCTTTTTGTACCCAAGGGAGAGGGTTGGACAGATTCAGGGGACCCTCCGGGGGAGGGTCAGGACAGTGGGGAAGATACTCCCCTGTCCTTTGTCGAGTTTAGCGCAGGAGCCAACAGCTCCCAGGCCTGGTTTGAACTGGACTATGCACGGGACACCAAATGTGCCCCTCGTGCAGCCTTTCAGGCACTTTGGAAGTGCACCCACCCAGCCCCAATACACTAAATCCTTTCTGGGAGGTGGTCACACCTCCCTGTGACAGGATGCATATTGTGCTGCCTTCCTCTGCTCGAGCTTGGCTCAGCAGCAGGAGGACACAAAGGTGTCTTTGGTCGGCAGCATCCATTTTGTTGTGTCCGGGTCGAGAAGGCTGGTACCGGGAAGACCAGGGACCCCACGAAGCTTGCTTCTGAAGGGTGGAATCATACCTCCCACACCGGTTACCGGTGTGGAGGTATGATCCCAAGGTGTTTGATACCAAACAGGACATGGTTTGTTGCAGCCGTTTTCGAGATAGCATTTTACGCAAGCATATAATGCACCTCTACCTATATGTCTGGCTGCGTCACCGATAACCCGGGAGAAAGGTCTCCGAAGGCTGCAGGGGTGCTCTGCTCATGCAGGGGCATCTTCTCACGTAAAACCCAGCACCATGCCTTCAGGATTGTCAAGGCCTGTAACACTGGTGACTTATAGGTTTTAAGTGTAGTGACCTACAGATATAGTAAACCTATATCTAAAGTAAGTGGTGCATGCACCATCTTACACAGGCTGCAATGGCAGGCCTGTAGTTCCAATTGCATGGCCTCTCATGGGTGGCATAATACATGCTTCAGCCCATGGGAGGCCTCTGGGGTACCTATGCCCTGGGTACATGTGTGTCATATACTAGGGACTGATAAGGGTACCCCAGTATCCAATCTGGAGTGTTCCTAAGTACATGACATAACATTGTAGGGAGAAAGCAGATAGACTGGGGTCCTGATTAGCAGGATCCCAGTCAGACTAGTCAAAAAGAGTGTAACATCAAGCAAAAAGTGGGGGTAACCATAAGAAGCAGATCCTACTTTCCTACAGCACTAGGCAACTGAATGGCACTCATGTCAGATGACATCCTGTTATAGCTTTATGATGTCAGGGCACCACTTGACCAATTGTACTGGGTGAAGGTGACACTAGAAGATGACTCCTCAGCAACTAAGCACTAGGTTACTATCTGTAATTATGACGGCAACGCAAATAGGAGGTGCAATAGGAAAGTACTCTGAACCATTGGGCTCCTTTGGAAAGTGAAATGGAGTTACAAGAACCCAGAGTATCCTCAACAACAATCCATCATGAGTATCAGACTCCCACATACAGAGTGCAGGGAAACAGGTTAAATGAGCTTCAATCCATGAGAAAGTAAGTCAATCGCTCTAACTTAAACCAACTCATTCCAGCCTCAAAGACAGTAATTTCCTCTGATGACATGTTGCTAGCACAAGTATCTCAAGCAAGGTTTGTCAGCCTTGGAGACAGTCAAAGTCTTTGTTTAGCTATCATGAACACTAAAATGTCATCCACAATACCACCATCTCGACAGTAATTATACTTATGCAGAAGACCCCACAACAAGGTACTGAGGACCTTCAGATGGTATAGACTTCTTTTAATGATGAGCAAAATGAATAAATGTGAGTTTGACTTACCATATAAATTGATAAAGATTGCAGAATGCGTATTTGTTTGTCTCAGAAATGCAGAGAAATTCTCTTCTGCAACACTGCCACTGCTGGTCATTCAGTATATTCTGCAGATGGAAAAGTCCACTGTTAGTGCATTTACCATAATTAGAAATTGAATATTTTCAAACTAATGCGATACAACAAAAAAATTGATTTTTATAAAGCCTTAATAGTTCAGTACTATAGTGTGTGCAATATTGTGAAAATCTACAGCTCACTAGAAATTCAAATCACAATTTTTGTGTTCAGGCTAGCATACATTTCTCAATCCTATGCATCATCTGCTACCACTCACTACGCAACTCTCGCACCTCTATTAGGACATAGATAAAAGATCTTATTACCAGCCAAGTGACAGAGTACCATTCTAACTGCAATTCTTTTTGGTTATGGGACACCAATAGCAATGAAGTCATCTGATAAGTTGAGGGAGGAAGGTTTATGCTACAGTTAGTGGGAATAATATAAATTATGAATAAGAGATTTTAACATCTTCATTTTAGCACATCCCTGTTAGTTAAGCCATCGTGAAGTCGAGAATATTATCATCAGCCACACCTTCAAACAAATAAGTCTCAAATAATGCCCTCATTTCTTTCATCCCACCCTCTTAGTCTTCAGCTGGGCGTCGTGTCTACCCTGCTACCCATTTCAATACCATGATAATTGTATCCTATTGCTTGCTAGGCAATTGATTGGCACTTGTAAGAAGTTGGCCTGGTATATGATGTCCACTAATTAAAGTGGGCACCTTGCACCAGTCCAAACAACCCTTATGGTGATTTAAGAGGTCAAAGATAACATTAGAAAGCTATCCAAGTGGTAGCTGTGGAGAGCAGCCTTCAGGCGTAGTCTTGAAGGAATTTTAAGCAGCTTGTTTTACCAGAATGCAACCTTATAGTATTGGTTGAATGAAAGGAGAACCACACAGTAGTGATAAAAAATATGTATTTATTATTATAAAACACCTTAAATACCTCACAGTATCTCCTACATGCAGATAAACACAAAGCACACAATACTGTAGCACAGAAACAATCGTAAGTAGCACTAATACACAGTGGGCTCCGGGGGAAGACCAAACCATATACTAAAATAGTGGTATAAGAACCACGAGTCAAGACAGTGTCTAGAGGTTGTGGAATCTCTGGGACCTAAAAGAACCACCCAAGGTGAGTAAGGAGGGACCCCACGGAGGACGGGTGCAGTGTGAGAACATGACCGCGTGCTACGTACAATTCAATGGGAGAGTCGCGGTTGCAGTTTTAGTGTTTAAGGACCCTTCCCAGTGGATTACGAAGAAACCCTTTAGAACATAGAAGGTTGGAGAGCCACCCCACCCGTGGATACTGAAGTACCAGAGTTACCTATCCCAGGGAAGCTGGGTGCATAGTGTCGAAGTGGCGTCGGAAACCGCCGTCATTCTCAATGGGAGTCTTCAAAGAAATGCCACTGCTGGAAAGAAGAAAAGTGTCCGGTGGAACCCACAGGTGTATTCTTGAAGGAAGGAACCTGAAAGCAGAGGGGACAGAGTCTGGGTCACTCAGGAGTGACCAGGGCCCCGGTAGACGAATGTCCACCGATGTCGGGTGCTTCAGGTGTGAAGATGGAGACCTTGACTCTACAGCTGCAGGGACCAGGAGACGTCGAGGCTGACCAGGAGCTGGATTCGAGCTGTCCCATGAAGGATGTCGAGTGCTGAGGGGTCGGTGTCCGGCGGGAGCACCAACAAGCCTTGTCAGCGGCAACCCACGAAGAAGGTCAAGGAAGGTCACGGTCTGGCCCAGCAAGGACCAGGAGATTCACCACAGCAAGGGGAGTCAGGGCAGGCCTGGAGCAACCAGGGGAGCCCAAGAAAATCAGTGTTGTCCCTCAAATGGACCCACAGGCCGAAGGCACAGGAGTCGCGAGGGGACCTCCAGCAGTTTCACAAAACAACAGCTTCCAAGGCACAGAGTGCGAGGAGGCCGAAGTCCTTTGTGCGAAACGTGCGCAGAGGTTGGGGCTATCGATAGCCCAAGGCACTTGGTTGGGGAACGCCAACAAGCATATGCACTTGCAAATGTGCGCGGTGCACAGGGGTTCGGGTTATGCGGTCCCCACGAGGGATACTGGCCTCAAACTTGGTGGGAGGGCAGCTCGACCTCCGGGAACATAGGACCCCACCTCCTGTGTTGTCCGCAGGAGCTCAGGATCAGCAGACCGGTCAGTTGTGTTACGGTGCCTGCGAATGCAGGGGAGTGACTCCTTCACCCCAAGGGAGATACTTCAGTTGTTCTTGATGCTCCACAGGTCCGGCACAGAGCCTGTATGGTGCACGGGCACAGACAATGCTTTGGATGGTGAGGGAGCTGAAGTCGGGCCCAGTCGAAGTCCAGCGAAGTCCAGAGTGTCCAGACGGTCGAAGGTCAGTGGTTTCTTGATCAGAATCTTGTCCACGTCAGAATCTAGGGTCCTACAGCCAGGTAAGCCCTTTTGTACCCAAGGAAGAGGGTTGGACAGATTCAGGGGACCCTCCCAGGGAGGGTCAGGACAGTGGGGAGGATACTCCCCTGTCCTTTGTTCAGTTTAGCGCCAGAGCAGGATCCAACAGCTCCCAGGACTGGTTTGAACTGGACTATGCACAAGGACACCAAATGTGCCCCTCGTGCAGACTTTCAAGCACTTTGGAAGTGCACCCACCCAGCCCCAATACACTAAATCCTGTCTGGGAGGTGGTCACACCTCCCTGTGACAGGATGCATATTGTGCTGCCTTCCTCTGCTCGAGCTTGGCTCAGCAGCAGGAGGGCAAAAATGTGTCTCTGGTCGGCAGCATCCATTTTGTGCTGTCCGGGTCGAAAAGGCTGGTACCGGGAAGACCAGGGACCCCACGAAGCTTGCTTCTGAAGGGTGGAATCATACCTCCCACACCGGTTACCGGTGTGGAGGTATGATTCCAAGGTGTTTGATACCAAACAGGACATGGTTTGTTGCAGCCGTTTCGAGATAGCATTTTACGCAAGCATATAATGCACCTCTACCTATATGTCTGGCTGCGTCACCGACAACCCGGGTGAAAGGTCTCCGAAGGCTGCAGGGGTGCTCTGCTCATGCAGGGGCATCTGCTCACGTAAAACCCAGCACCATGCCTCCAGGATTGTCAAGGCCTGCTATAGGGTGACTTATAGGTTTTAAGTGTAGTGACCTATAGATATAGTAAACCTATATCTAAAGTAAGTGGGGCATGCACCATCTTACACAGGCTGCAATGGCAGGCCTGTAGTTCCCTTTGCATGGCCTCTCACGGGTGGCATAATACATGCTTCAGCCCATGGGAGGCCTCTGGGGTACCTATGCCCTGGGTACATGTGTACCATATACTAGGGACTGATAAGGGTACCCCAGTATCCCATCTGGAGTGTACCTAAGTACATGACATAACATTTTAGGGAGAAAGCAGATAGGCTGGGGTGCTGATTAGCAGGATCCCAGTCAGACTAGTCAAAAACAGTGTAACATCAAGCAAAAAGTGGGGGTAACCATAAGAAGCAGATCCTACTTTCCTTCAGCACTAGGCAATTGAATGGCACTCATGTCAGATGACATCCTGTTAAAGCTTTATGATGTCAGGGCACCACTTGACCAATTGTCCTGGGTGAAGGTGACACTAGAAGATGACACATCAGCAACTAAGCACTAGGTTACTATCTGTAATTATGACGGCAACGCAAATAGGAGGTGCAATAGGAAAGTACTCTGAACCATTGGGCTCCTTTGGAAAGTGAAATGGAGTTACAAGAACCCACAGTATCCTCAACAACAATCCATCATGAGTATCAGACTCCCACAAACAGAGTGCAGGGAAACAGGTTAAATGAGCTTCCCTCCATGAGAAAGTAAGTCAATCGCTCTAACTTAAAGCAACTCATTTCAGCCTCAAAGACAGTAATTTCCTCTGATGACATATTGCTAGCACAAGTATCTCAAGCAGGGTTTGTCAGCCTTGGAGACAGTCAAAGTCTTTGTTTAGCTATCTTGAACACTAAAATGTCATCCACAATACCACCATCTCGACAGTAATTATAATTATGCGGAAGACCCCACTACAAGGTACTGAGGACCTTCAGATGGTATGGACTTGTTTTAATGATGAGCAAAATGAATAAATGCGAGTTTGACTTACCATATAAATTGATAAAGGAATGCAGGATGCGTATTTTTTTTGTCTCAGAAATGCAGAGAAATTCTCTTCTGCAACACTGCCACTGCTGGTCATTCAGTATATTCTGCAGATGGAAAAGTCCACTGTTAGTGCATTTACCATGATTAGAAATTGAACATTTTCACACTAATGCAATACAACAAAAAATTGATTTTTATAAAGCCTTAATAGTTCAGTACTATGGTGTGTGAAATATTGTGAAAATCTACAGCTCACTAGAAATTCAAATCTCAATTTTTGTTTTCAGGCTAGCATACATTTCTCAATCCTATGCACCATCTGCTACCACTCACTACGCAACTCTCGCACCTCTATTAGGACATAGATAAAAAGATCTTATTACCAGCCAAGCGACAGAGTACCATTCTAACTGCAATTCTTTTAGGTTATGGTACACCAATAGCAGTGAAGTCATCTGATAAGTTGAGGGAGGGAGGTTTATGCTACAGGTAGTGGGAATAATATAAATTATGAATAAGAGATTTTAACATCTTCATTTTAGCACATCCCTGTTAGTTAAGCAATAGTGAAGTCGAGAATATTATGATCAGCCACACCTTCAAACAAATAAGTCGCAAATAATGCCCTCATTTCTTTCATCCCACCCTCTTAGTCTTAGGCTGGACGTCCTGTCTACCCTGCTACCCTTTTCAATACCATGATAATTGTATCCTATTGCTTGCTAGGCAATTGATTGGCACTTGTAAGAAGTTGGCCTGGTATATGATGTCCACTAATTAAAGTGGGCACCTTGCACCAGTCCAAACAACCCTTATGGTGATTTAAGAGGTCAAAGATAACCTTAGAGAGCTAGCCAAGTGGTAGCTGTGGAGAGCAGCCTTCAGGCTTAGACTTGAAGGAATTTTAAGCAGCTTGTTTTACCAGAATGCAACCTTATAGTATTGGATAAATGAAAGGAGAACCACACAGTAGTGATAAAAATATGTATTTATTATTATAAAACACCTTAAATACCTCACAGTATCTGCTACATGCAGATAAACACAAAGCACACAATACTGTAGCACAGAAACAATCGTAAGTACCACTAATACACAGTGGGCTCCGGGGAAAGACAAAACCATATACTAAAATAGTGGTGTAAGAACCACGACTCGAGTCAAGACAGTGTCTCGAGGTTGTGGAATCCCTGGGACCCCAAAGAACCACCCAAGGTGAGTAAGGAGGGACCCCACGGAGGACGGGTGCAGTGTGAGAACATGACCGCGTGCTACGTACAATTCAATGGGAGAGTCGCGGTTGCAGTTTTAGTGTTTAAGGACCCTTCCCAGTGGATTACGAAGAAACCCTTTAGAACATAGAAGGTTGGAGAGCCACCCCACCCGTGGATACTGAAGTACCAGAGTTACCTATCCCAGGGAAGCCGGGTGCATAGTGTCGAAGTGGCATCGGAAACCGCCGTCATTCTCAATGGGAGTCTTCAAAGAAACGCCACTGCTGGAAAGAAGAAAAGTGTCCGGTGGAACCCACAGGTGGATTCTTGAAGGAAGGAACCTGAAAGCAGAGGGGACAGAGTCTGGGTCACTCAGGAGTGACCAGGGCCCCGGTAGACGAATGTCCACCGATGTCGGGTGCTTCAGGTGTGAAGATGGAGACCTTGACTCTACAGCTGCAGGGACCAGGAGACGTCGAGGCTGACCAGGAGCCGGATACGAGCTGTCCCATGAAGGATGTCGAGTGCTGAGGGGTCGGTGTCCGGCGGGAGCACCAACAAGCCTTGTCAGCGGCAACCCACGAAGAAGGTCAAGGAAGGTCACGGTCTGGCCCAGCAAGGACCAGGAGATTCACCACAGCAAGGGGAGTCAGGGCAGGCCTGGAGCAACCAGGGGAGCCCAAGAAAATCAGTGTTGTCCCTCAAATGGACCCACAGGCCGAAGGCACAGGAGTCGCGAGGGGACCTCCAGCAGTTTCACAAAACAACAGCTTCCAAGGCACAGAGTGCGAGGAGGCCGAAGTCCTTTGTACGAAACGTGCGCAGAGGTTGGGGCTATCGATAGCCCAAGGCACTTGGTTGGGGAACGCCAACAAGCATATGCACTTGCAAATGTGCGCGGTGCACAGGGGTTCGGGTTATGCGGTCCCCACGAGGGATACTGGCCTCAAACTTGGTGGGAGGGCAGCTCGACCTCCGGGAACATAGGACCCCACCTCCTGTGTTGTCCGCAGGAGCTCAGGATCAGCAGACCGGTCAGTTGTGTTACGGTGCCTGCGAATGCAGGGGAGTGACTCCTTCACCCCAAGGGAGATACTTCAGTTGTTCTTGATGCTCCACAGGTCCGGCACGGAGCCTGTATGGTGCACGGGCACAGACGATGCTTTGGACGGTGAGGGAGCTGAAGTCGGGCCCAGTCGAAGTCCAGCGAAGTCCAGAGTGTCCAGACGGTCGAAGGTCAGTGGTTTCTTGATCAGAATCTTGTCCACGTCGAATCTAGGGTCCTACAGCCAGGTAAGCCCTTTTGTACCCAAGGAAGAGGGTTGGACAGATTCAGGGGACCCTCCCAGGGAGGGTCAGGACAGTGGGGAGGATACTCCCTGTCCTTTGTCCAGTTTAGCGCCAGAGCAGGATCCAACAGCTCCCAGGACTGGTTTGAACTGGACTATGCACAAGGACACCAAATGTGCCCCTCGTGCAGACTTTCAGGCACTTTGGAAGTGCACCCACCCAGCCCCAATACACTAAATCCTGTCTGGGAGGTGGTCACACCTCCCTGTGACAGGATGCATATTGTGCTGCCTTCCTCTGCTCGAGCTTGGCTCAGCAGCAGGAGGGCAAAAATGTGTCTCTGGTCGGCAGCATCCATTTTGTGCTGTCCGGGTCGAGAAGGCTGGTACCGGGAAGACCAGGGACCCCACGAAGCTTGCTTGAAGGGTGGAATCATACCTCCCACACCGGTTACCGGTGTAGAGGTATGATTCCAAGGTGTTTGATACCAAACAGGACATGGTTTGTTGCAGCCGTTTGAGATAGCATTTTACGCAAGCATATAATGCACCTCTACCTATATGTCTGGCTGCGTCACCGACAACCCGGGTGAAAGGTCTCCGAAGGCTGCAGGGGTGCTCTGCTCATGCAGGGGCATCTGCTCACGTAAAACCCAGCACCATGCCTCCAGGATTGTCAAGGCCTGCTATAGGGGTGACTTATAGGTTTTAAGTGTAGTGACCTATAGATATAGTAAACCTATATCTAAAGTAAGTGGTGCATGCACCATCTTACACAGGCTGCAATGGCAGGCCTGTAGTTCCCTTTGCATGGCCTCTCACGGGTGGCATAATACATGCTTCAGCCCATGGGAGGCCTCTGGGGTACCTATGCCCTGGGTACATGTGTACCATATACTAGGGACTGATAAGGGTACCCCAGTATCCCATCTGGAGTGTACCTAAGTACATGACATAACATTTTAGGGAGAAAGCAGATAGGCTGGGGTGCTGATTAGCAGGATCCCAGTCAGACTAGTCAAAAACAGTGTAACATCAAGCAAAAAGTGGGGGTAACCATAAGAAGCAGATCCTACTTTCCTTCAGCACTAGGCAATTGAATGGCACTCATGTCAGATGACATCCTGTTAAAGCTTTATGATGTCAGGGCACCACTTGACCAATTGTCCTGGGTGAAGGTGACACTAGAAGATGACACATCAGCAACTAAGCACTAGGTTACTATCTGTAATTATGACGGCAACGCAAATAGGAGGTGCAATAGGAAAGTACTCTGAACCATTGGGCTCCTTTGGAAAGTGAAATGGAGTTACAAGAACCCACAGTATCCTCAACAACAATCCATCATGAGTATCAGACTCCCACAAACAGAGTGCAGGGAAACAGGTTAAATGAGCTTCCCTCCATGAGAAAGTAAGTCAATCGCTCTAACTTAAAGCAACTCATTTCAGCCTCAAAGACAGTAATTTCCTCTGATGACATATTGCTAGCACAAGTATCTCAAGCAGGGTTTGTCAGCCTTGGAGACAGTCAAAGTCTTTGTTTAGCTATCTTGAACACTAAAATGTCATCCACAATACCACCATCTCGACAGTAATTATAATTATGCGGAAGACCCCACTACAAGGTACTGAGGACCTTCAGATGGTATGGACTTGTTTTAATGATGAGCAAAATGAATAAATGCGAGTTTGACTTACCATATAAATTGATAAAGGAATGCAGGATGCGTATTTTTTTTGTCTCAGAAATGCAGAGAAATTCTCTTCTGCAACACTGCCACTGCTGGTCATTCAGTATATTCTGCAGATGGAAAAGTCCACTGTTAGTGCATTTACCATGATTAGAAATTGAACATTTTCACACTAATGCAATACAACAAAAAATTGATTTTTATAAAGCCTTAATAGTTCAGTACTATGGTGTGTGAAATATTGTGAAAATCTACAGCTCACTAGAAATTCAAATCTCAATTTTTGTTTTCAGGCTAGCATACATTTCTCAATCCTATGCACCATCTGCTACCACTCACTACGCAACTCTCGCACCTCTATTAGGACATAGATAAAAAGATCTTATTACCAGCCAAGCGACAGAGTACCATTCTAACTGCAATTCTTTTAGGTTATGGTACACCAATAGCAGTGAAGTCATCTGATAAGTTGAGGGAGGGAGGTTTATGCTACAGGTAGTGGGAATAATATAAATTATGAATAAGAGATTTTAACATCTTCATTTTAGCACATCCCTGTTAGTTAAGCAATAGTGAAGTCGAGAATATTATGATCAGCCACACCTTCAAACAAATAAGTTGCAAATAATGCCCTCATTTCTTTCATCCCACCCTCTTAGTCTTAGGCTGGACGTCCTGTCTACCCTGCTACCCATTTCAATACCATGATAATTGTATCCTATTGCTTGCTAGGCAATTGATTGGCACTTGTAAGAAGTTGGCCTGGTATATGATGTCCACTAATTAAAGTGGGCACCTTGCACCAGTCCAAACAACCCTTATGGTGATTTAAGAGGTCAAAGATAACCTTAGAGAGCTAGCCAAGTGGTAGCTGTGGAGAGCAGCCTTCAGGCTTAGACTTGAAGGAATTTTAAGCAGCTTGTTTTACCAGAATGCAACCTTATAGTATTGGATAAATGAAAGGAGAACCACACAGTAGTGATAAAAATATGTATTTATTATTATAAAACACCTTAAATACCTCACAGTATCTGCTACATGCAGATAAACACAAAGCACACAATACTGTAGCACAGAAACAATCGTAAGTACCACTAATACACAGTGGGCTCCGGGGAAAGACAAAACCATATACTAAAATAGTGGTGTAAGAACCACGACTCGAGTCAAGACAGTGTCTCGAGGTTGTGGAATCCCTGGGACCCCAAAGAACCACCCAAGGTGAGTAAGGAGGGACCCCACGGAGGACGGGTGCAGTGTGAGAACATGACCGCGTGCTACGTACAATTCAATGGGAGAGTCGCGGTTGCAGTTTTAGTGTTTAAGGACCCTTCCCAGTGGATTACGAAGAAACCCTTTAGAACATAGAAGGTTGGAGAGCCACCCCACCCGTGGATACTGAAGTACCAGAGTTACCTATCCCAGGGAAGCCGGGTGCATAGTGTCGAAGTGGCATCGGAAACCGCCGTCATTCTCAATGGGAGTCTTCAAAGAAACGCCACTGCTGGAAAGAAGAAAAGTATCCGGTGGAACCCACAGGTGGATTCTTGAAGGAAGGAACCTGAAAGCAGAGGGGACAGAGTCTGGGTCACTCAGGAGTGACCAGGGCCCCGGTAGACGAATGTCCACCGATGTCGGGTGCTTCAGGTGTGAAGATGGAGACCTTGACTCTACAGCTGCAGGGACCAGGAGACGTCGAGGCTGACCAGGAGCCGGATACGAGCTGTCCCATGAAGGATGTCGAGTGCTGAGGGGTCGGTGTCCGGCGGGAGCACCAACAAGCCTTGTCAGCGGCAACCCACGAAGAAGGTCAAGGAAGGTCACGGTCTGGCCCAGCAAGGACCAGGAGATTCACCACAGCAAGGGGAGTCAGGGCAGGCCTGGAGCAACCAGGGGAGCCCAAGAAAATCAGTGTTGTCCCTCAAATGGACCCACAGGCCGAAGGCACAGGAGTCGCGAGGGGACCTCCAGCAGTTTCACAAAACAACAGCTTCCAAGGCACAGAGTGCGAGGAGGCCGAAGTCCTTTGTACGAAACGTGCGCAGAGGTTGGGGCTATCGATAGCCCAAGGCACTTGGTTGGGGAACGCCAACAAGCATATGCACTTGCAAATGTGCGCGGTGCACAGGGGTTCGGGTTATGCGGTCCCCACTAGGGATACTGGCCTCAAACTTGGTGGGAGGGCAGCTCGACCTCCGGGAACATAGGACCCCACCTCCTGTGTTGTCCGCAGGAGCTCAGGATCAGCAGACCGGTCAGTTGTGTTACGGTGCCTGCGAATGCAGGGGAGTGACTCCTTCACCCCAAGGGAGATACTTCAGTTGTTCTTGATGCTCCACAGGTCCGGCACGGAGCCTGTATGGTGCACGGGCACAGACGATGCTTTGGACGGTGAGGGAGCTGAAGTCGGGCCCAGTCGAAGTCCAGCGAAGTCCAGAGTGTCCAGACGGTCGAAGGTCAGTGGTTTCTTGATCAGAATCTTGTCCACGTCGAATCTAGGGTCCTACAGCCAGGTAAGCCCTTTTGTACCCAAGGAAGAGGGTTGGACAGATTCAGGGGACCCTCCCAGGGGAGGGTCAGGACAGTGGGGAGGATACTCCCCTGTCCTTTGTCCAGTTTAGCGCCAGAGCAGGATCCAACAGCTCCCAGGACTGGTTTGAACTGGACTATGCACAAGGACACCAAATGTGCCCCTCGTGCAGACTTTCAGGCACTTTGGAAGTGCACCCACCCAGCCCCAATACACTAAATCCTGTCTGGGAGGTGGTCACACCTCCCTGTGACAGGATGCATATTGTGCTGCCTTCCTCTGCTCGAGCTTGGCTCAGCAGCAGGAGGGCAAAAATGTGTCTCTGGTCGGCAGCATCCATTTTGTGCTGTCCGGGTCGAGAAGGCTGGTACCGGGAAGACCAGGGACCCCACGAAGCTTGCTTCTGAAGGGTGGAATCATACCTCCCACACCGGTTACCGGTGTGGAGGTATGATTCCAAGGTGTTTGATACCAAACAGGACATGGTTTGTTGCAGCCGTTTTCGAGATAGCATTTTACGCAAGCATATAATGCACCTCTACCTATATGTCTGGCTGCGTCACCGACAACCCGGGTGAAAGGTCTCCGAAGGCTGCAGGGGTGCTCTGCTCATGCAGGGGCATCTGCTCACGTAAAACCCAGCACCATGCCTCCAGGATTGTCAAGGCCTGCTATAGGGGTGACTTATAGGTTTTAAGTGTAGTGACCTATAGATATAGTAAACCTATATCTAAAGTAAGTGGTGCATGCACCATCTTACACAGGCTGCAATGGCAGGCCTGTAGTTCCCTTTGCATGGCCTCTCACGGGTGGCATAATACATGCTTCAGCCCATGGGAGGCCTCTGGGGTACCTATGCCCTGGGTACATGTGTACCATATACTAGGGACTGATAAGGGTACCCCAGTATCCCATCTGGAGTGTACCTAAGTACATGACATAACATTTTAGGGAGAAAGCAGATAGGCTGGGGTGCTGATTAGCAGGATCCCAGTCAGACTAGTCAAAAACAGTGTAACATCAAGCAAAAAGTGGGGGTAACCATAAGAAGCAGATCCTACTTTCCTTCAGCACTAGGCAATTGAATGGCACTCATGTCAGATGACATCCTGTTAAAGCTTTATGATGTCAGGGCACCACTTGACCAATTGTCCTGGGTGAAGGTGACACTAGAAGATGACACATCAGCAACTAAGCACTAGGTTACTATCTGTAATTATGACGGCAACGCAAATAGGAGGTGCAATAGGAAAGTACTCTGAACCATTGGGCTCCTTTGGAAAGTGAAATGGAGTTACAAGAACCCACAGTATCCTCAACAACAATCCATCATGAGTATCAGACTCCCACAAACAGAGTGCAGGGAAACAGGTTAAATGAGCTTCCCTCCATGAGAAAGTAAGTCAATCGCTCTAACTTAAAGCAACTCATTTCAGCCTCAAAGACAGTAATTTCCTCTGATGACATATTGCTAGCACAAGTATCTCAAGCAGGGTTTGTCAGCCTTGGAGACAGTCAAAGTCTTTGTTTAGCTATCTTGAACACTAAAATGTCATCCACAATACCACCATCTCGACAGTAATTATAATTATGCGGAAGACCCCACTACAAGGTACTGAGGACCTTCAGATGGTATGGACTTGTTTTAATGATGAGCAAAATGAATAAATGCGAGTTTGACTTACCATATAAATTGATAAAGGAATGCAGGATGCGTATTTTTTTTGTCTCAGAAATGCAGAGAAATTCTCTTCTGCAACACTGCCACTGCTGGTCATTCAGTATATTCTGCAGATGGAAAAGTCCACTGTTAGTGCATTTACCATGATTAGAAATTGAACATTTTCACACTAATGCAATACAACAAAAAATTGATTTTTATAAAGCCTTAATAGTTCAGTACTATGGTGTGTGAAATATTGTGAAAATCTACAGCTCACTAGAAATTCAAATCTCAATTTTTGTTTTCAGGCTAGCATACATTTCTCAATCCTATGCACCATCTGCTACCACTCACTACGCAACTCTCGCACCTCTATTAGGACATAGATAAAAAGATCTTATTACCAGCCAAGCGACAGAGTACCATTCTAACTGCAATTCTTTTAGGTTATGGTACACCAATAGCAGTGAAGTCATCTGATAAGTTGAGGGAGGGAGGTTTATGCTACAGGTAGTGGGAATAATATAAATTATGAATAAGAGATTTTAACATCTTCATTTTAGCACATCCCTGTTAGTTAAGCAATAGTGAAGTCGAGAATATTATGATCAGCCACACCTTCAAACAAATAAGTTGCAAATAATGCCCTCATTTCTTTCATCCCACCCTCTTAGTCTTAGGCTGGACGTCCTGTCTACCCTGCTACCCATTTCAATACCATGATAATTGTATCCTATTGCTTGCTAGGCAATTGATTGGCACTTGTAAGAAGTTGGCCTGGTATATGATGTCCACTAATTAAAGTGGGCACCTTGCACCAGTCCAAACAACCCTTATGGTGATTTAAGAGGTCAAAGATAACCTTAGAGAGCTAGCCAAGTGGTAGCTGTGGAGAGCAGCCTTCAGGCTTAGACTTGAAGGAATTTTAAGCAGCTTGTTTTACCAGAATGCAACCTTATAGTATTGGATAAATGAAAGGAGAACCACACAGTAGTGATAAAAATATGTATTTATTATTATAAAACACCTTAAATACCTCACAGTATCTGCTACATGCAGATAAACACAAAGCACACAATACTGTAGCACAGAAACAATCGTAAGTACCACTAATACACAGTGGGCTCCGGGGAAAGACAAAACCATATACTAAAATAGTGGTGTAAGAACCACGACTCGAGTCAAGACAGTGTCTCGAGGTTGTGGAATCCCTGGGACCCCAAAGAACCACCCAAGGTGAGTAAGGAGGGACCCCACGGAGGACGGGTGCAGTGTGAGAACATGACCGCGTGCTACGTACAATTCAATGGGAGAGTCGCGGTTGCAGTTTTAGTGTTTAAGGACCCTTCCCAGTGGATTACGAAGAAACCCTTTAGAACATAGAAGGTTGGAGAGCCACCCCACCCGTGGATACTGAAGTACCAGAGTTACCTATCCCAGGGAAGCCGGGTGCATAGTGTCGAAGTGGCATCGGAAACCGCCGTCATTCTCAATGGGAGTCTTCAAAGAAACGCCACTGCTGGAAAGAAGAAAAGTGATCCGGTGGAACCCACAGGTGGATTCTTGAAGGAAGGAACCTGAAAGCAGAGGGGACAGAGTCTGGGTCACTCAGGAGTGACCAGGGCCCCGGTAGACGAATGTCCACCGATGTCGGGTGCTTCAGGTGTGAAGATGGAGACCTTGACTCTACAGCTGCAGGGACCAGGAGACGTCGAGGCTGACCAGGAGCCGGATACGAGCTGTCCCATGAAGGATGTCGAGTGCTGAGGGGTCGGTGTCCGGCGGGAGCACCAACAAGCCTTGTCAGCGGCAACCCACGAAGAAGGTCAAGGAAGGTCACGGTCTGGCCCAGCAAGGACCAGGAGATTCACCACAGCAAGGGGAGTCAGGGCAGGCCTGGAGCAACCAGGGGAGCCCAAGAAAATCAGTGTTGTCCCTCAAATGGACCCACAGGCCGAAGGCACAGGAGTCGCGAGGGGACCTCCAGCAGTTTCACAAAACAACAGCTTCCAAGGCACAGAGTGCGAGGAGGCCGAAGTCCTTTGTACGAAACGTGCGCAGAGGTTGGGGCTATCGATAGCCCAAGGCACTTGGTTGGGGAACGCCAACAAGCATATGCACTTGCAAATGTGCGCGGTGCACAGGGGTTCGGGTTATGCGGTCCCCACGAGGGATACTGGCCTCAAACTTGGTGGGAGGGCAGCTCGACCTCCGGGAACATAGGACCCCACCTCCTGTGTTGTCCGCAGGAGCTCAGGATCAGCAGACCGGTCAGTTGTGTTACGGTGCCTGCGAATGCAGGGGAGTGACTCCTTCACCCCAAGGGAGATACTTCAGTTGTTCTTGATGCTCCACAGGTCCGGCACGGAGCCTGTATGGTGCACGGGCACAGACGATGCTTTGGACGGTGAGGGAGCTGAAGTCGGGCCCAGTCGAAGTCCAGCGAAGTCCAGAGTGTCCAGACGGTCGAAGGTCAGTGGTTTCTTGATCAGAATCTTGTCCACGTCGAATCTAGGGTCCTACAGCCAGGTAAGCCCTTTTGTACCCAAGGAAGAGGGTTGGACAGATTCAGGGGACCCTCCCAGGGGAGGGTCAGGACAGTGGGGAGGATACTCCCTGTCCTTTGTCCAGTTTAGCGCCAGAGCAGGATCCAACAGCTCCCAGGACTGGTTTGAACTGGACTATGCACAGGGACACCAAATGTGCCCCTCGTGCAGACTTTCAGGCACTTTGGAATTGCACCCACCCAGCCCCAATACACTAAATCCTGTCTGGGAGGTGGTCACACCTCCCTGTGACAGGATGCATATTGTGCTGCCTTCCTCTGCTCGAGCTTGGCTCAGCAGCAGGAGGGCAAAAATGTGTCTCTGGTCGGCAGCATCCATTTTGTGCTGTCCGGGTCGAGAAGGCTGGTACCGGGAAGACCAGGGACCCCACGAAGCTTGCTTCTGAAGGGTGGAATCATACCTCCCACACCGGTTACCGGTGTAGAGGTATGATTCCAAGGTGTTTGATACCAAACAGGACATGGTTTGTTGCAGCCGTTTTGAGATAGCATTTTACGCAAGCATATAATGCACCTCTACCTATATGTCTGGCTGCGTCACCGACAACCCGGGTGAAAGGTCTCCGAAGGCTGCAGGGGTGCTCTGCTCATGCAGGGGCATCTGCTCACGTAAAACCCAGCACCATGCCTCCAGGATTGTCAAGGCCTGCTATAGGGGTGACTTATAGGTTTTAAGTGTAGTGACCTATAGATATAGTAAACCTATATCTAAAGTAAGTGGTGCATGCACCATCTTACACAGGCTGCAATGGCAGGCCTGTAGTTCCCTTTGCATGGCCTCTCACGGGTGGCATAATACATGCTTCAGCCCATGGGAGGCCTCTGGGGTACCTATGCCCTGGGTACATGTGTACCATATACTAGGGACTGATAAGGGTACCCCAGTATCCCATCTGGAGTGTACCTAAGTACATGACATAACATTTTAGGGAGAAAGCAGATAGGCTGGGGTGCTGATTAGCAGGATCCCAGTCAGACTAGTCAAAAACAGTGTAACATCAAGCAAAAAGTGGGGGTAACCATAAGAAGCAGATCCTACTTTCCTTCAGCACTAGGCAATTGAATGGCACTCATGTCAGATGACATCCTGTTAAAGCTTTATGATGTCAGGGCACCACTTGACCAATTGTCCTGGGTGAAGGTGACACTAGAAGATGACACATCAGCAACTAAGCACTAGGTTACTATCTGTAATTATGACGGCAACGCAAATAGGAGGTGCAATAGGAAAGTACTCTGAACCATTGGGCTCCTTTGGAAAGTGAAATGGAGTTACAAGAACCCACAGTATCCTCAACAACAATCCATCATGAGTATCAGACTCCCACAAACAGAGTGCAGGGAAACAGGTTAAATGAGCTTCCCTCCATGAGAAAGTAAGTCAATCGCTCTAACTTAAAGCAACTCATTTCAGCCTCAAAGACAGTAATTTCCTCTGATGACATATTGCTAGCACAAGTATCTCAAGCAGGGTTTGTCAGCCTTGGAGACAGTCAAAGTCTTTGTTTAGCTATCTTGAACACTAAAATGTCATCCACAATACCACCATCTCGACAGTAATTATAATTATGCGGAAGACCCCACTACAAGGTACTGAGGACCTTCAGATGGTATGGACTTGTTTTAATGATGAGCAAAATGAATAAATGCGAGTTTGACTTACCATATAAATTGATAAAGGAATGCAGGATGCGTATTTTTTTTGTCTCAGAAATGCAGAGAAATTCTCTTCTGCAACACTGCCACTGCTGGTCATTCAGTATATTCTGCAGATGGAAAAGTCCACTGTTAGTGCATTTACCATGATTAGAAATTGAACATTTTCACACTAATGCAATACAACAAAAAATTGATTTTTATAAAGCCTTAATAGTTCAGTACTATGGTGTGTGAAATATTGTGAAAATCTACAGCTCACTAGAAATTCAAATCTCAATTTTTGTTTTCAGGCTAGCATACATTTCTCAATCCTATGCACCATCTGCTACCACTCACTACGCAACTCTCGCACCTCTATTAGGACATAGATAAAAAGATCTTATTACCAGCCAAGCGACAGAGTACCATTCTAACTGCAATTCTTTTAGGTTATGGTACACCAATAGCAGTGAAGTCATCTGATAAGTTGAGGGAGGGAGGTTTATGCTACAGGTAGTGGGAATAATATAAATTATGAATAAGAGATTTTAACATCTTCATTTTAGCACATCCCTGTTAGTTAAGCAATAGTGAAGTCGAGAATATTATGATCAGCCACACCTTCAAACAAATAAGTTGCAAATAATGCCCTCATTTCTTTCATCCCACCCTCTTAGTCTTAGGCTGGACGTCCTGTCTACCCTGCTACCCATTTCAATACCATGATAATTGTATCCTATTGCTTGCTAGGCAATTGATTGGCACTTGTAAGAAGTTGGCCTGGTATATGATGTCCACTAATTAAAGTGGGCACCTTGCACCAGTCCAAACAACCCTTATGGTGATTTAAGAGGTCAAAGATAACCTTAGAGAGCTAGCCAAGTGGTAGCTGTGGAGAGCAGCCTTCAGGCTTAGACTTGAAGGAATTTTAAGCAGCTTGTTTTACCAGAATGCAACCTTATAGTATTGGATAAATGAAAGGAGAACCACACAGTAGTGATAAAAATATGTATTTATTATTATAAAACACCTTAAATACCTCACAGTATCTGCTACATGCAGATAAACACAAAGCACACAATACTGTAGCACAGAAACAATCGTAAGTACCACTAATACACAGTGGGCTCCGGGGAAAGACAAAACCATATACTAAAATAGTGGTGTAAGAACCACGACTCGAGTCAAGACAGTGTCTCGAGGTTGTGGAATCCCTGGGACCCCAAAGAACCACCCAAGGTGAGTAAGGAGGGACCCCACGGAGGACGGGTGCAGTGTGAGAACATGACCGCGTGCTACGTACAATTCAATGGGAGAGTCGCGGTTGCAGTTTTAGTGTTTAAGGACCCTTCCCAGTGGATTACGAAGAAACCCTTTAGAACATAGAAGGTTGGAGAGCCACCCCACCCGTGGATACTGAAGTACCAGAGTTACCTATCCCAGGGAAGCCGGGTGCATAGTGTCGAAGTGGCATCGGAAACCGCCGTCATTCTCAATGGGAGTCTTCAAAGAAACGCCACTGCTGGAAAGAAGAAAAGTGTCCGGTGGAACCCACAGGTGGATTCTTGAAGGAAGGAACCTGAAAGCAGAGGGGACAGAGTCTGGGTCACTCAGGAGTGACCAGGGCCCCGGTAGACGAATGTCCACCGATGTCGGGTGCTTCAGGTGTGAAGATGGAGACCTTGACTCTACAGCTGCAGGGACCAGGAGACGTCGAGGCTGACCAGGAGCCGGATACGAGCTGTCCCATGAAGGATGTCGAGTGCTGAGGGGTCGGTGTCCGGCGGGAGCACCAACAAGCCTTGTCAGCGGCAACCCACGAAGAAGGTCAAGGAAGGTCACGGTCTGGCCCAGCAAGGACCAGGAGATTCACCACAGCAAGGGGAGTCAGGGCAGGCCTGGAGCAACCAGGGGAGCCCAAGAAAATCAGTGTTGTCCCTCAAATGGACCCACAGGCCGAAGGCACAGGAGTCGCGAGGGGACCTCCAGCAGTTTCACAAAACAACAGCTTCCAAGGCACAGAGTGCGAGGAGGCCGAAGTCCTTTGTACGAAACGTGCGCAGAGGTTGGGGCTATCGATAGCCCAAGGCACTTGGTTGGGGAACGCCAACAAGCATATGCACTTGCAAATGTGCGCGGTGCACAGGGGTTCGGGTTATGCGGTCCCCACTAGGGATACTGGCCTCAAACTTGGTGGGAGGGCAGCTCGACCTCCGGGAACATAGGACCCCACCTCCTGTGTTGTCCGCAGGAGCTCAGGATCAGCAGACCGGTCAGTTGTGTTACGGTGCCTGCGAATGCAGGGGAGTGACTCCTTCACCCCAAGGGAGATACTTCAGTTGTTCTTGATGCTCCACAGGTCCGGCACGGAGCCTGTATGGTGCACGGGCACAGACGATGCTTTGGACGGTGAGGGAGCTGAAGTCGGGCCCAGTCGAAGTCCAGCGAAGTCCAGAGTGTCCAGACGGTCGAAGGTCAGTGGTTTCTTGATCAGAATCTTGTCCACGTCGAATCTAGGGTCCTACAGCCAGGTAAGCCCTTTTGTACCCAAGGAAGAGGGTTGGACAGATTCAGGGGACCCTCCCAGGGGAGGGTCAGGACAGTGGGGAGGATACTCCCCTGTCCTTTGTCCAGTTTAGCGCCAGAGCAGGATCCAACAGCTCCCAGGACTGGTTTGAACTGGACTATGCACAAGGACACCAAATGTGCCCCTCGTGCAGACTTTCAGGCACTTTGGAAGTGCACCCACCCAGCCCCAATACACTAAATCCTGTCTGGGAGGTGGTCACACCTCCCTGTGACAGGATGCATATTGTGCTGCCTTCCTCTGCTCGAGCTTGGCTCAGCAGCAGGAGGGCAAAAATGTGTCTCTGGTCGGCAGCATCCATTTTGTGCTGTCCGGGTCGAGAAGGCTGGTACCGGGAAGACCAGGGACCCCACGAAGCTTGCTTCTGAAGGGTGGAATCATACCTCCCACACCGGTTACCGGTGTGGAGGTATGATTCCAAGGTGTTTGATACCAAACAGGACATGGTTTGTTGCAGCCGTTTGAGATAGCATTTTACGCAAGCATATAATGCACCTCTACCTATATGTCTGGCTGCGTCACCGACAACCCGGGTGAAAGGTCTCCGAAGGCTGCAGGGGTGCTCTGCTCATGCAGGGGCATCTGCTCACGTAAAACCCAGCACCATGCCTCCAGGATTGTCAAGGCCTGCTATAGTGGTGACTTATAGGTTTTAAGTGTAGTGACCTATAGATATAGTAAACCTATATCTAAAGTAAGTGGTGCATGCACCATCTTACACAGGCTGCAATGGCAGGCCTGTAGTTCCCTTTGCATGGCCTCTCACGGGTGGCATAATACATGCTTCAGCCCATGGGAGGCCTCTGGGGTACCTATGCCCTGGGTACATGTGTACCATATACTAGGGACTGATAAGGGTACCCCAGTATCCCATCTGGAGTGTACCTAAGTACATGACATAACATTTTAGGGAGAAAGCAGATAGGCTGGGGTGCTGATTAGCAGGATCCCAGTCAGACTAGTCAAAAACAGTGTAACATCAAGCAAAAAGTGGGGGTAACCATAAGAAGCAGATCCTACTTTCCTTCAGCACTAGGCAATTGAATGGCACTCATGTCAGATGACATCCTGTTAAAGCTTTATGATGTCAGGGCACCACTTGACCAATTGTCCTGGGTGAAGGTGACACTAGAAGATGACACATCAGCAACTAAGCACTAGGTTACTATCTGTAATTATGACGGCAACGCAAATAGGAGGTGCAATAGGAAAGTACTCTGAACCATTGGGCTCCTTTGGAAAGTGAAATGGAGTTACAAGAACCCACAGTATCCTCAACAACAATCCATCATGAGTATCAGACTCCCACAAACAGAGTGCAGGGAAACAGGTTAAATGAGCTTCCCTCCATGAGAAAGTAAGTCAATCGCTCTAACTTAAAGCAACTCATTTCAGCCTCAAAGACAGTAATTTCCTCTGATGACATATTGCTAGCACAAGTATCTCAAGCAGGGTTTGTCAGCCTTGGAGACAGTCAAAGTCTTTGTTTAGCTATCTTGAACACTAAAATGTCATCCACAATACCACCATCTCGACAGTAATTATAATTATGCGGAAGACCCCACTACAAGGTACTGAGGACCTTCAGATGGTATGGACTTGTTTTAATGATGAGCAAAATGAATAAATGCGAGTTTGACTTACCATATAAATTGATAAAGGAATGCAGGATGCGTATTTTTTTTGTCTCAGAAATGCAGAGAAATTCTCTTCTGCAACACTGCCACTGCTGGTCATTCAGTATATTCTGCAGATGGAAAAGTCCACTGTTAGTGCATTTACCATGATTAGAAATTGAACATTTTCACACTAATGCAATACAACAAAAAATTGATTTTTATAAAGCCTTAATAGTTCAGTACTATGGTGTGTGAAATATTGTGAAAATCTACAGCTCACTAGAAATTCAAATCTCAATTTTTGTTTTCAGGCTAGCATACATTTCTCAATCCTATGCACCATCTGCTACCACTCACTACGCAACTCTCGCACCTCTATTAGGACATAGATAAAAAGATCTTATTACCAGCCAAGCGACAGAGTACCATTCTAACTGCAATTCTTTTAGGTTATGGTACACCAATAGCAGTGAAGTCATCTGATAAGTTGAGGGAGGGAGGTTTATGCTACAGGTAGTGGGAATAATATAAATTATGAATAAGGGATTTTAACATCTTCATTTTAGCACATCCCTGTTAGTTAAGCAATAGTGAAGTCGAGAATATTATGATCAGCCACACCTTCAAACAAATAAGTTGCAAATAATGCCCTCATTTCTTTCATCCCACCCTCTTAGTCTTAGGCTGGACGTCCTGTCTACCCTGCTACCCATTTCAATACCATGATAATTGTATCCTATTGCTTGCTAGGCAATTGATTGGCACTTGTAAGAAGTTGGCCTGGTATATGATGTCCACTAATTAAAGTGGGCACCTTGCACCAGTCCAAACAACCCTTATGGTGATTTAAGAGGTCAAAGATAACCTTAGAGAGCTAGCCAAGTGGTAGCTGTGGAGAGCAGCCTTCAGGCTTAGACTTGAAGGAATTTTAAGCAGCTTGTTTTACCAGAATGCAACCTTATAGTATTGGATAAATGAAAGGAGAACCACACAGTAGTGATAAAAATATGTATTTATTATTATAAAACACCTTAAATACCTCACAGTATCTGCTACATGCAGATAAACACAAAGCACACAATACTGTAGCACAGAAACAATCGTAAGTACCACTAATACACAGTGGGCTCCGGGGAAAGACAAAACCATATACTAAAATAGTGGTGTAAGAACCACGACTCGAGTCAAGACAGTGTCTCGAGGTTGTGGAATCCCTGGGACCCCAAAGAACCACCCAAGGTGAGTAAGGAGGGACCCCACGGAGGACGGGTGCAGTGTGAGAACATGACCGCGTGCTACGTACAATTCAATGGGAGAGTCGCGGTTGCAGTTTTAGTGTTTAAGGACCCTTCCCAGTGGATTACGAAGAAACCCTTTAGAACATAGAAGGTTGGAGAGCCACCCCACCCGTGGATACTGAAGTACCAGAGTTACCTATCCCAGGGAAGCCGGGTGCATAGTGTCGAAGTGGCATCGGAAACCGCCGTCATTCTCAATGGGAGTCTTCAAAGAAACGCCACTGCTGGAAAGAAGAAAAGTGTCCGGTGGAACCCACAGGTGGATTCTTGAAGGAAGGAACCTGAAAGCAGAGGGGACAGAGTCTGAGTCACTCAGGAGTGACCAGGGCCCCGGTAGACGAATGTCCACCGATGTCGGGTGCTTCAGGTGTGAAGATGGAGACCTTGACTCTACAGCTGCAGGGACCAGGAGACGTCGAGGCTGACCAGGAGCCGGATACGAGCTGTCCCATGAAGGATGTCGAGTGCTGAGGGCTCGGTGTCCGGCGGGAGCACCAACAAGCCTCGTCAGCGGCAACCCACGAAGAAGGTCAAGGAAGGTCACGGTCTGGCCCAGCAAGGACCAGGAGATTCACCACAGCAAGGGGAGTCAGGGCAGGCCTGGAGCAACCAGGGGAGCCCAAGAAAATCAGTGTTGTCCCTCAAATGGACCCACAGGCCGAAGGCACAGGAGTCGCGAGGGGACCTCCAGCAGTTTCACAAAACAACAGCTTCCAAGGCACAGAGTGCGAGGAGGCCGAAGTCCTTTGTGCGAAACGTGCGCAGAGGTTGGGGCTATCGATAGCCCAAGGCACTTGGTTGGGGAACGCCAACAAGCATATGCACTTGCAAATGTGCGCGGTGCACAGGGCTTCGGGTTATGCGGTCCCCACGAGGGATACTGGCCTCAAACTTGGTGGGAGGGCAGCTCGACCTCCGGGAACATAGGACCCCACCTCCTGTGTTGTCTGCAGGAGCTCAGGATCAGCAGACCGGTCAGTTGTGTTACGGTGCCTGCGAATGCAGGGGAGTGACTCCTTCACCCCAAGGGAGATACTTCAGTTGTTCTTGATGCTCCACAGGTCCGGCACGGAGCCTGTATGGTGCACGGGCACAGACGATGCTTTGGACGGTGAGGGAGCTGAAGTCGGGCCCAGTCGAAGTCCAGCGAAGTCCAGAGTGTCCAGACGGTCGAAGGTCAGTGGTTTCTTGATCAGAATCTTGTCCACGTCGAATCTAGGGTCCTACAGCCAGGTAAGCCCTTTTGTACCCAAGGAAGAGGGTTGGACAGATTCAGGGGACCCTCCCAGGGGAGGGTCAGGACAGTGGGGAGGATACTCCCCTGTCCTTTGTCCAGTTTAGCGCCAGAGCAGGATCCAACAGCTCCCAGGACTGGTTTGAACTGGACTATGCACAGGGACACCAAATGTGCCCCTCGTGCAGACTTTCAGGCACTTTGGAATTGCACCCACCCAGCCCCAATACACTAAATCCTGTCTGGGAGGTGGTCACACCTCCCTGTGACAGGATGCATATTGTGCTGCCTTCCTCTGCTCGAGCTTGGCTCAGCAGCAGGAGGGCAAAAATGTGTCTCTGGTCGGCAGCATCCATTTTGTGCTGTCCGGGTCGAGAAGGCTGGTACCGGGAAGACCAGGGACCCCACGAAGCTTGCTTCTGAAGGGTGGAATCATACCTCCCACACCGGTTACCGGTGTAGAGGTATGATTCCAAGGTGTTTGATACCAAACAGGACATGGTTTGTTGCAGCCGTTTTCGAGATAGCATTTTACGCAAGCATATAATGCACCTCTACCTATATGTCTGGCTGCGTCACCGACAACCCGGGTGAAAGGTCTCCGAAGGCTGCAGGGGTGCTCTGCTCATGCAGGGGCATCTGCTCACGTAAAACCCAGCACCATGCCTCCAGGATTGTCAAGGCCTGCTATAGTGGTGACTTATAGGTTTTAAGTGTAGTGACCTATAGATATAGTAAACCTATATCTAAAGTAAGTGGTGCATGCACCATCTTACACAGGCTGCAATGGCAGGCCTGTAGTTCCCTTTGCATGGCCTCTCACGGGTGGCATAATACATGCTTCAGCCCATGGGAGGCCTCTGGGGTACCTATGCCCTGGGTACATGTGTACCATATACTAGGGACTGATAAGGGTACCCCAGTATCCCATCTGGAGTGTACCTAAGTACATGACATAACATTTTAGGGAGAAAGCAGATAGGCTGGGGTGCTGATTAGCAGGATCCCAGTCAGACTAGTCAAAAACAGTGTAACATCAAGCAAAAAGTGGAGGTAACCATAAGAAGCAGATCCTACTTTCCTTCAGCACTAGGCAATTGAATGGCACTCATGTCAGATGACATCCTGTTAAAGCTTTATGATGTCAGGGCACCACTTGACCAATTGTCCTGGGTGAAGGTGACACTAGAAGATGACACATCAGCAACTAAGCACTAGGTTACTATCTGTAATTATGACGGCAACGCAAATAGGAGGTGCAATAGGAAAGTACTCTGAACCATTGGGCTCCTTTGGAAAGTGAAATGGAGTTACAAGAACCCACAGTATCCTCAACAACAATCCATCATGAGTATCAGACTCCCACAAACAGAGTGCAGGGAAACAGGTTAAATGAGCTTCCCTCCATGAGAAAGTAAGTCAATCGCTCTAACTTAAAGCAACTCATTTCAGCCTCAAAGACAGTAATTTCCTCTGATGACATATTGCTAGCACAAGTATCTCAAGCAGGGTTTGTCAGCCTTGGAGACAGTCAAAGTCTTTGTTTAGCTATCTTGAACACTAAAATGTCATCCACAATACCACCATCTCGACAGTAATTATACTTATGCGGAAGACCCCACTACAAGGTACTGAGGACCTTCAGATGGTATGGACTTGTTTTAATGATGAGCAAAATGAATAAATGCGAGTTTGACTTACCATATAAATTGATAAAGGAATGCAGGATGCGTATTGTTTTTGTCTCAGAAATACAGAGAAATTCTCTTCTGCAACACTGCCACTGCTGGTCATTCAGTATATTCTGCAGATGGAAAAGTCCACTGTTAGTGCATTTACCATGATTAGAAATTGAACATTTTCACACTAATGCAATACAACAAAAAATTGATTTTTATAAAGCCTTAATAGTTCAGTACTATGGTGTGTGAAATATTGTGAAAATCTACAGCTCACTAGAAATTCAAATCTCAATTTTTGTTTTCAGGCTAGCATACATTTCTCAATCCTATGCACCATCTGCTACCACTCACTACGCAACTCTCGCACCTCTATTAGGACATAGATAAAAAGATCTTATTACCAGCCAAGCGACAGAGTACCATTCTAACTGCAATTCTTTTAGGTTATGGTACACCAATAGCAGTGAAGTCATCTGATAAGTTGAGGGAGGAAGGTTTATGCTACAGGTAGCGGGAACAATATAAATTATGAATAAGAGATTTTAACATCTTCATTTTAGCACATCCCTGTTAGTTAAGCAATAGTGAAGTCGAGACTATTATGATCAGCCACACCTTCAAACAAATAAGTCGCAAATAATGCCCTCATTTCTTTCATCCCACCCTCTTAGTCTTCAGCTGGATGTCCTGTCTACCCTGCTACCCATTTCAATACCATGATAACTGTATCCTATTTAGGGCTGGGCGTAGCGCCACTACGCAGAATTTTGGAAAAAATGTGTGGAAAACTAGCGCACGTCCTGAGGGTCCGTGTGCCCGGGACAGGGGTCCCTCATGCCTGGACAGGCTCCCCGATCTCCCGGGCCTGGCTGGGTTGAGAAGCACGGACCGGCCCCGGGGACTGCGTTTCGGTCAGGGCCTGGGGTTTGGGAGCCCCCGTCCTGCCGCCTGCCAAGTGTCCATCTGCCCGGGACAAGGGTCCCTGGTGCAGAGCCTCGGAGACCTGCAAGGGCATGCGGGAGCCCTCCCGCTATGGCTCGGCTCGGGGCGGGCATATGGCAGTCCTTTCGGTCCCGGCCATCTGGTCGCACCTCTCCCCTCGGCCATCTGGTCGCACGCAATGCTTTCCAATGGGGTGACCAGATGGCCGGACTGCCCTGGAAGTCCCGATGAGGGCTCATTTGCCTCCCGGATCCCAGCCAGGGCTCCAGGAGGACGGGCACGTTCGCGCCCAGGGTCCCCTGAGCCTTGCGGTGCGCACGGATTCCCAGAAAGTGGGGCAGCCTTCCTCCGGAATACTAGGGGCAGGGTATTCCGGGACACCCCTCCCGAGCTGGCGGTTCTCTGCCGGGGACCAGATGGGCTATGCCCGGACAACACCTCCCGAGGCATCCGGGGCTCCCTCCTCCGGCCCACGGTATGGCAAGGTGCCCGGGACGGGCTCCATGGGTCCCGGGCAGTCCTCCCCCGGGCGCCCGGGTCCCGAGAGCTCCGGTGGTCCTCCCCGTGCCTGAGGCCCAGCCGGGGTCCCCGAGCCCCCCCAGGACGCGGAGCCCCTGAGCCCTGCATGGGCAGGCGGGAGCCCTACCGCGAATGCTCTGCTCGGGGCGGGCAGATGGGAGTCCTTTCGACCCCGGCCATCTGGTCGCATGCAATGCTTTCCAATAGGGCGACCAGATGGCCGGGCTGCCCTGGAAGTCCCGATGAGGGCTCATTTGCCTCCCGGATCCCAGCCAGGGCTCCAGGAGGTCGGGGGCACGTTCGCACCCAGGGTCCCCTGAGCCTCGCGGTGTGCACGGATTCCCAGAAAGCGGGGTAGCCTTCCTCCGGATAACTAGGGGCAGGGTATGCCGGGACACCCCTCCCGGGCTGGCGGTTCTCTGCCGGGGACCAGATGGGCTATGCCCGGACAACACCTCCCGAGGCATCCGGGGCTCCCTTGTGTGGCAAGGTGCCAGGGACGGGCTCCATGGGTCCCGGGCAGTCCTTCCCCGGGCACCCGGGCCCGAGAGCTCAGGTGGTCCTCCCCGTGCCTGAGGCCCAGCCGGGGTCCCCGAGCCCCCTGGGACACGGAGCCCCCAAGCCCTGCGTGGGCAGGCGGGAGCCCTACCGGGAAGGCTCAGCTCGGGGCAGGCAGATGGGAGTCCTTTGACCCCGGCCATCTGGTCGCACCTTTCCCCTCGGCCATCTGGTCGCACGCAATGCTTTCCAATGGGGCGACCAGATGGCCGGGCCGCCCTGGAAGTCCCGATGAGGGATCATTTGCCTCCCGGATCCCAGCCAGGTCTCCAGGAGGTCGGGCATGTTCGCGCCCAGGGTCCCCTGAGCCTTGCGGTGCGCACGGATTCCCAGAAAGCGGGGTAGCCTTCCTCCGGATTACTAGGGGCAGGGCATGCCGGGACACCACTCCCGGGCTGGAGGTTCTCAGCCGGGGACCAGATGGGCTGGGCCCGGACACCACCTCCCCAGCGTCCGGGGCTCGCTCCTCCGGCCTGCGGCGTGGCAAAGTGCCCGGGACGGGCTCCACAGGTCCTGGGCAGTCCTCCCCCGGGCGTCCGGGCCCGAGAGCTCTGGCTGTCCTCCCTGTGCCTAAGGCCTGGCCGGGGTCCCCGAGCACCCGGGAAGCGGAGCCCCCGAGCCCTGCAAGGGCAGGCGGGAGCCCTACCGCGAAGGCTCGGGGGTGGGCAGATGGGCGTCATTTCGGTCCTGGCCATCTGGTCGCTCCTATCCCTCGGCCATCTGGTCGCACGCAATGCTTTCCAATGGGGCGACCAGATGGCCGGGCCGGCCTGGAAGTCCCGATGAGGGCTCATTTGCCTCCCCGATCCCAGCCAGGGCTCCAGGAGGTCGGGCGCGTCCGTGCCTAGGGTCCCCTCAGTCTCGCGATGCACACAGGTTACCAGAAAGGGGGGTAGCCTTCCTCCGGATTACTAGGGACAGGGCACGCCGGAACCCCTCTTGACCTAGCGGCCCTCAGCCGTCAGCTGGACGGGCCAGGATGCTGCCCCAGTCTGGGGTCTGTCCCCAGGCCAGCCGTGTGGCAGGATGCCCGGGACGGGGTCCCGTGGGCCCGGGGAGCCTCCCCCTGCTCGGCTGGGTTCAGGGGCTAACAGGGGCCCTGGGGAGGGCAGCCTCCCCACCCTGGGCTCTGTCCTCGGTCCTGCCGCGTGGCAGGGTGACCGGGACGGGGTCTTGCGGGCCTGGGGAGGCTGCCCCTTTGCTCCGGGAGCCCCGGCTGGGTCCAGGGACCCCACCGGGCCCCGGGTCAGGTGCTCCAGCCCTGGGCCCTGTCCCCCGGCCTGCTGTCCTGCCAAAGGCCCGGGACGGGGTTCCGTCGTGTCCGGGGAGCCTCCCCCTGCTCGGCTGGGTTCAGGGGCTCCCAGGGGCCCCAGGGAGGGCAGCCTCCCCACCCCGGGCTCCGTCCTTGGTCCTTCCACATGGCAGGGTGCCCGGGACGGGGTCCCGCGGGCCCGGGGAGGCTTCCTCTGCGCCTTTGGGCCCAGGAGCCCCTCCGGGCCCCGGGTCGGGTGCTCCAGCCGTGGGCCCTGGGCCCCGTCCCGCCGCTATGCCAAAGGTCCGAGACGGGCTTCCGATGTGCCCAGGGAGCCCCCCCCTCGCTTGGCTGGGTTCAGGAGCTTCGTCCGGGGCCCCTGAGGGCCCAGGGGAGGGCGGCCTCCCCACCCCGGGCTCCGTCCTGCCGCATGGCAGGTTGCCCGGGACGGGGTCCCGTGGTGGCTTCCCCTGCGCCTCTGGGCCCAGGAGCCCCGGCTGGTTCCAGGGGCCCCAGCTGGTTCCAGGGGCCACTCTGGGCCCCGGGTCTGGTGCTCCAGCCCTGGGCCCCATCCCCCAGCCTGCCACTATGCCAAAGGTCCGAGACGGAGTTCCGTCGTGCCCGGGGAGCCCTCCTCGCTTGGCTGGGTTCAGGAGCTCCGTCCGGGGCTCCTGAGGGCCCGGGGGGAGGGCGGCCTCCCCACCCTGGGCTCCGTCCTCAGTCCTGCCGCGTGGCAGGGTGCCCGGGACGGGGTCCCGAGGAGGCTTCCCCAGCACCTCTGGGCCCGGGAG